>JAOTAV010086686.1:0-11883 GCA_026546445.1 Cyclargus thomasi | reverse complement strand
TAAATCTTTATTTGTTTGTGTTTTGTGGTCACTGATAACCTTGCTGTTCTAAGTGACCTTAAATAAAGAAAAAAAAATTTTGTTAATCATTTTATAATTATAGCAACATTTTCTTACTTTTCATAGTAAACTATCAAATAATTAAATTGATTAGTATGAATAGCAACATTTTCTTGCTCTACGCTTTTGATAGTAAACTATTCAATGAATGAATTGTTTAGTATCAATTGAATTTGTATCATTATAAGAATTTGAGGCAAAGTTTTGTTTTGCGAGCTTTTGCGAACTAAGAAATGAATCATAATAATATTAAATTATTCTCTAAAGTTCTTAACCCCTCGTTCTCGCATATGTGCGACTTCTATATATGGTACATCTATACCGGCTACTATGTAGCCGTTGTGAAACTCGCAAATGACACATTGTTCGTCGGTCGTCAGACCTGTCCGGATTACTACCTTTGTTTGTCACAAACACTAGTGTACAGACGTCTTTAGACTAATTGATAGCTCTTACAGTGATTAGTTAGTGTCTAGCACTCTATTATAGTCTAGTATAGAGTCTAGAGTCTTTAGACTAAACACTAAACGAAGTTATTATGGTTTTAAGTTAAAGCTGAGATTGAGCGTCCGTGTCCTAGTGGGTAGAACCTTTGGTTCGCACTCGAGAGGGTGGAGGTTCGAACCCCGGTGGAGGCGTGCACCAATGAGACATTTTCCGATCTCAAGTACATGAAACGCAAGAACAAAAGGGCCGGGTCGACCGGAGTGATACCACGGCCTCAGAAAACTGGCGTGAAACGACGTTGTGCTGCGTTTGGTTCAGTGAGTGAGTTTACCGGTAGCCCAACTTCCCTAATCCCCTTATCCCTATTCCCATTCCCTAATTCCTCATAAAAACCGACGATGCACTTGCGACTCTTCTGTCGCGAGTGTCCATGAGCGACGGCAGTTGCTTTCCATCAGGTAACCCGTCTGCTCGCTTGCCTCAAAATATCATAAAAAAGACAGCTGTGAATGAAATGTAGTACTTGTGTCATGATTTGTTGTTGTGTTGAATAATGATGCTTTTTTATTTACAAACACAAAGAAAAATACGATGTAATAAAAAAAAATACACACTAGAAATATTTGTATCCGTTACAGGTGATAGACGTATCTCTAGTCTACAAACGATTTTAAACCATCACAGTATGCCATTTAGAGCCATATTGGAATACAATTTTGCTTCTTTTCTTTAATAATAATAATAATAGACATTTATTTGACATATCAGACATCACATACATATTTACAAGGGGAAAGATTAAAAAAAGCACACACACATAGCTCATACAATTAACAGAAAAAACAAACAAAGAAACAAAAATAAAACAAAGGTGGCTTTAGTCTGCGTGGCATAGCTATATTATCTAAATATTGTTACTGCAGTCTAACCGCTCGTCTACTAGCTCAGGCACGCTAAACAAAGAAAATTGGCAATATTTTCCGACGGCAACATTTCCGCAGAATTAAGCAGCGTCCAGCGTAACCCTATCGTAATCAAAAGCCCGTCCGCCCGCTCGGCTGCGTAACAAGAATACCAAAAATGAAACCGAAATGATGACAGAGGATGTAACCCTTCAGGCACGGTTAGTTAGGCGCGGCCGGTCGAAGTGACCCCGACTGGCGCACACTGCGAGCGATGCTATATATTTATATCTAGGAGGCAAGCGAGCAGACGGGTTACCTGACGGAAAGCAACTGCCGTCGCTTGTGGACTCTCGCGAGATCTGAAGTCGCAAGTGCGTTGCCGGCCTTTATGAGGAAATAGGGAATGAGAATAGGGCTAGGGGGATTAGGGAAGTTGCGCCACCGGTAAACTCACTTACAGAACTAAAAACAGCACAACGCCGTTTCACGCCAGTTTTCTGTGAGGCCGTGGTATCACTTCGGTCTAGTCGGCCCATTCGTGCCGAAAGATGGCTCTCCCACGGCAATGAGCAACCGTATTCGGTACTTGAGATCGGAAAATGTCTCATCGGTACACGCCTCCACCGGGTTTCGAACCTGCATCCTCTCGAGTGCAAACCAAAGGCCTTACCCATTACGCTACGGACGATCTATAACGCTATATGATAAGAGATGAAATAACTCTTCAGATAAAAAAGTATATCAAAATAGTAATATGACTGTCGTAAATCCACAGTCCTGTTTTTTTCCGCACTAGTAACATTTAAATTAGTAAAATTTTAATTAGTAAAATAAACAAACATTAGTAAAATACTCATTTTGACATAAATTTCACATAGCCTTCGGCAAACTCTACATTAAATTAAATAAGCAATTTGCGAAATAAAAAAAACTTCACTAAAAGTACATTTATATATTAAAGCATATTTTAGCTCCATCTGTGGTGCGTCCCAAGTGTAATGGTACATGAAATAACGAAGTATGAAGCTAAATGCATTTCAATGGCGCTGCCCGTAACTCTACGTCAAAGGTACAGTTGTTTCCATTACAGTTAATATCTATGGACGCTTCACACCACGTCAGTCTGGCTCTGTGCTAAGTACCCGAGGGACTTACAGGTACCAGACAACGGAAACATATTTAATACTTTTATACTCTACTCATATTTAAGATTTTTATTATATACTACATATATTTAATACACATCCAAGACCCAGGAACATTGAAAAACTTGCTCCGTCGGCGGGATTTGAACCCGCGACCCCCGGCGTAAGCTACCAACGCGCTTACCAACTGAGCCACAGAGGTCGTCATAGTTAGAGCTACGATTATCTGTTACAGTGATCTCCGATTCGAATTACATAAAAATATACATATAATAAAACAGTAAAATTGGAGTGCCTGTACATTTAATATTTTTAACAAAATAATCAATGTGGGGGTGCTAAGGGACAGTAATAGAACACATATCGCCAAAAAAATGTTGTCTGTTTGTACGCGCTAATCTCAGCAACTACCGACGGGTTTGAATAAATCTTTTTTTAGTTTAATAGCTATTAAGTCTAGGCACCACATAGGATACTTTTCATCCCGGGAAAATATACGGTTCCCGTGACATACAAATTTTCGACTTCATCATCATCAACTCAAGTCGACAATGTATTATAAATCTAACATTGAATATATAATTTCACTAGACTAAACTATACTAAACATAAAACTAACACTATTCATTTAGTTTGCAAGCAAAACTACAAGACCTTGTAGTAACAAAATTCAAATGAAGGTTCACCATGAGTTTGAAGCGTAGCGACTACCTACATTTTTAGTATGACAATTTAGTTCCGCAAGTGACCGCTAGAGGCGCTGTAAAATTTTGCCATACTAAAAATTTACGTTGTCGCTGTCGAGTATCGACAAATACTATTCTTTCTTCTGCTTCAAACTCATGGTGAAGTCACCGGTATGGTGTAGTCGTCGGTATTGAGTAGTCTGATGGTGGTATTGTCGCGGTAATCGGTACACGGCTGTAACTTACAAAGGGACATTCGACAGGCCTTCCGCTGTTACGCGTTTTGTGACTTCGGCTGTGGTCTGAGAGAAGAGAGGAAGAGGATTTGATGGATTTTTTTTATGATATATAGGGGACAAGCGAACAGACGGGTTACCTGATGGTAAGCAACTGCCGTCGCCTGTGGACACTCGTAACGTTTGCCGGCGAGTTGCCGGCCCTTGTTAGGGAATGGGAATACGAATAGGGAGATTAGGGAAGTTGAGTCAACGGTAAACTCACACACTGAACGAAACACGGCACAATGCCGTCTCACGCCAGTTATCTATGACGCCGTGGTATCACTCTGATCGAGCTGGCCCATTTGTGCCGAAGCATGGCTCTCCCACGGCAAAATGTAGTAGATTTTATGAATGGAATCAATTACTTTTTTATTATTATTAACTACTCCTGCGTAACTGGTCTGGTTTCTACGAAACCGGCCACCGTCACCGAACCCGGTGTGGGAGTTATTATTATATGTCCTATTTCAAGCGGACGAAGGTCACGTGGTAGTTTACCTACGTCAACTCGACTAACATTGATTTGACATAATCTGGCCATTATGTCAAATCAATGTTAGTCGAGATCTTCCGGCTGGGTTCCTTACAACGCAACCATATTACGGACTTCCCCTATCTTGTTATCTTCTTCCCCGATAGTACATCTTTAACTCAGCAAGATGAAGCAAAAAAATACCGTTCAAAGGAAAATTAAAAAAAATTACTTAACTGAAAAATGCTTCTACTCCCTTTCCTTTCTATAAGATCATAAAATATATGACTAATTGATCTATATGTACTGTAAGAAATTACTTTTAGCATAACTTTAAATAACATTATAGAAGATTTGTAATTACATAAGAAGTTGGAAGTTATAAACTTCGTTGTGAAGCAACCGCTTGAACAAGAGGTTAGGTTTGTATTATGTATTCTAGTTAGACGCTAATAAATCTTTGAATTTTGAAGCGTGTACCTTGTACCATCCCCGCAGCAGTAAACAAACGCTACGGCCCTTTGTTCGCTGAGACCGGCGGAGGGCGAACATTCACATTTATCAACTCCTCTGTCCCTCACAGATATTATTATCTTCATACTTCATCATCAGCCGAACACGTAGTTCTTGGTGGTAGTTGTTGTTATAATTGGCTGCAACACTTTTGTATCACCGTAAAAATCAAACCGCTTTCAGTTTTTTCTCGAATCTATCAGAATCAGAATCATTTATTCCAGGAAATTGGTAATTAATTATATAAAACGTGACGTGAAATGACGTAGGAATGTTTAAAATTATATTAATTTTAAACATTTCTACGTCAATATAAAATATTGACGTAGGAATGTTTAAAAATTATGTGTGAACGGTCATATACAAATATTTTTAAAAAAGCCTTTAGCTACTAGTTGAATTTTATTTTAGAAGATAATTTAACGGACTTCCAAAAAGGAGAAGGTTATTACTTATTATAAATCACATAAGCACAGTATTTTATAAACAATAATCGTAGCTTTACATCTTCATAATAAATATAAGTCAACAATTGGTTTTATTACATAATCATAATTATAAAATATTTACAATAATGTTTAGAGTACAAGAGATAAGAGATATACCTACTAAAGTCATTCTCCTCCACTGAGGATATTCGTTTATTTTGTTTCTGAATCTATATCCATTTGTGTGTATATAATTCATATCCATATACTTACCCACTTAAGCTACCTCTACCGAGACAGGTCGAATAGTATTTTTATGATTCCATAAGTAATCTGCATAATATTGTATATTTCATATAAGTTGTAGTCAGTGGCGTAACTACAAGGTGGCAAGCCGGCCACTGGCCCCCGGCACTATGCCACGGGCCCCCAGCCGGAAGGGGCAACCGATCAGCCTCCCTAGACAAGTGGCAAGCGATTATTTGTTTTTAGACGGGTTTTTGTATTGGATTGACGTAGTGGAACGAAAATTAATTTTGCCACGGGCCTCGAACGGTATAGTTACGCCACTGGTTGTAGTGATGTGACGATTGGACCCAGCAGAATACCAATGCAGCAGATTTGTTGCTTTCATACAATATAATATTATAATAGGTACTTTGTCTGTATGTCCTTATGTATTTTCTCTCTATTTTAATATTGTGTTGTGTGATTTACAAAATAAACTTTTTCTTATTCCTATTCATCCAATTCTGTAATTAAACTTTTACTCAACTTATGGTAAGCAGTTTTCGTCGCCCATGGCTACGTGAATTGGGATAAGGAATGCGGTGTAAGAAATCGGTAAACTCACTCACAAGACGAAAAGCAGCGCAAAGCGGTTATACGCTAGTTCTCTGTGAGGCCGCTATTTATCCGGTCGAGCCGGCACATTCGAGCCGAAGCATGGCTTTCCCAGAGGAAGCGATATGGTATTATTTACGATTACCCACAGTCATCGAGCATATAACCAATAGAGAAGTAATATGCGCCATCCGTGTCCGTGTTCTTAAACTTATCAGTGTTTTGGCACTGATAAATTAACTGCCAACCAACTAACGCCCGCACTAAAATAGTACGCACCAATAAGAGACCTGTGTGTACGTACTCCGATACTTCCGACCAATCAGAGCGTAGTGGCTTTGGTCAGAATTTTTTTTTCCGAACAAAGCTAATAACATTTCCGCTCTTTTTGTTCTATGCTTGAACCTACAGTGGATATTTTTAAGTAGATTCTCATTAACCCTGGCGAAGCAATTCCAGTGGACAAACGAGTCATTACCCCCCTCAAATGAGACTCTGTAATACTTGCCATCCATTTAAAAAAACCTGACGTGACCGCACAAAGGGTGCTTCGCCCCGTCACCGTACATCATCATCGTTACGAGCTATGCGGTTACAGATGTACGATTTATGGTTACTGACAACCAGCAACTAACCACAACCACAATATGGGACTTAACACACTTGAAGGATATGACATTATGGGTCTTGCCATAAGAAAGTGTAATGGACCTTCCTAAATAGTGCGCAGTGGGCAGTGCAAGTCTGCCGTCCTCAAGCTAAAATGTCGCTACGTACAAAAAGTACTTTTTGAGTTATGACCAAAAAACGCCACAGTTTTTCTATGGGCTCGGTACTTCATAGCGGCAATATTAATTTAAATAACTCGATGACTATAAAAGCTACAAAAATGTTGGTAATATACGTCGATAGAGCTTTTTCTTCTGAATAGATGGCATCAAAATGTTTAAAAAATGACTGGATGTTGGTTAACGGCATTTAAGCTTGAGGTCGGCAGAAGTGTAGTCTGTTTAACATGAATCTCCACCAAGAATTAAAGATTAAAATATATAGATACATAGCCAGATGGGTATAATGATATTATAAAGCTGAAGAGTTTATTTATTTGTTTCAACGCGCTAATCTCAGGAACTACTACTGGCCGGAATTGAAAAATTCTTTTTGTGTTGGTTAGTCCATTTGTCGAGGAAGGCTATAGGCTATATTACATCACGCTACGACCAATAGGAACCGAGCAGTAATCAAAAATATTGTAAATTGGGATAAATAATAGGGTTTCACACGGACGAAGTCGCGGTCTTAAGCTAGTTTATAATATTGGTGCATACTATTTGTATGGATAGCCCATAAGACTATAACTGTTTTCTTTCAACTTAAAAACCTAAACCAAGCCAAGTAATCAAAAAATGTTGTAAAAATAGGATAATTTATAAAGTATCACGCGAACGTCGTCGCGGGCAATAGTTAGTATTCATACAATATAGCATTCTTCTAGCTTGTTTCATTTTTTCGAGTAGCCAATTATGAAAGATTTTGCCAAAATTTGTTACTCACTATAGAGACAAGACACACGCGTAATTTTATTATTCATATTAATTCCGTACTTAGGTACGTCAAGGATTCAAGGAGTGACACTACGAAGATGTGTCGAATGTCAATCGTGCCCGAAACTTTACTCAAGCGGAGAGTGGAGCACATGGGGTTTTAATAGGTACATTCTCGGGAGTACCACATACCCCGGCCGATGTTCCCAGTCAGCCGAGGATGAGTAAAGCATTTTCCCATGCAAAAAAATAGGTACGTCTAGGATAAGGCTTCGGAATCTGGAATACAATAAAAAATTCAGGACATTACAACCTCTACATTACCACAATAACGCTTTAAATTCCTTAAAATACCAATAATCTAGACTCCACCGACCAATACATTTTATACTATTCACTAATATTATTTTAATTGTTTGATGGTCCATCTCGCTCTAACAAAGTAACCAATAGTCTTGATTTTTGGCATAGACTCAGTTTTACGCGCGACTGCGTGACTTACGGCCGCAACGTACGGCCGCGTCTTACGACCGTGACTTATGGTCGCGACTTACCACCGCGACTTACGGCCTTAGTGTTTTAAACTTTCGTAGTTTCGAACATCTAGTTTATTTTTCCATAGTTTTAATTTTAGTACAATTCATACATGCCAATATGCTATTATCACTGAATACATTATTATTAATAATAAAGCCTATGAAAGTTCAACGGGCAAAAAACTGTGATAGCATGAGAATCTAGCCATACCTAAAACAAAAACATTATATAATGTTTGTGTTATTTTTACTCTAAAAATTGAGGTACATTACTTTTGCGCTGGCTAAGGGTTATTTTGTATGGGATTTGGCGGATCTCTATGCTTTTACATCTACATGCCTTTCGTGGTATGGCGTAGTATGTATATCAATGCTTGTTTTACTTGTAAGAAGTCAGTGATGAACTTTATTACCCGGGGATGTCGTCTTTAATTCTCCCGACCACAAAGTAGAAAGGAGAACAAAGTTTTCCGCTCGCGTATCAGATTAGAT
The DNA here is from genome assembly GCA_026546445.1 of Cyclargus thomasi. Classification (NCBI taxonomy): domain Eukaryota; kingdom Metazoa; phylum Arthropoda; class Insecta; order Lepidoptera; family Lycaenidae; genus Cyclargus; species Cyclargus thomasi. Next base: position 3,531 of record JAOTAV010086686.1, on the reverse strand, counting down.
TTTGTCACCAACCACATCTTAAACTTACTACAGTCATAACATTTTATCATTCCTATCCATTGTGATACACCCGGCTTCGCTCGTCAATCATTATCGCTAACGATATGGGCGTACGGTCGTAAACGTCTTTTACGTTTAGAGATATTTTACCTCGGTGTACACGAAAGTGATCCGTATATTATTAACATAAAGGCTATGTAAAATAAACCCAGGTAGCCCCCAGCCTACACAGTTCTCAGTCGTATATCAGAGAGGTGTAAATCTAGCTCAGTTAGAAGGTTCTAGAAAGCGATAAGTCCCAGGACGACAGGAGCTTGTGGAATGTTATCTGTTGTGACTTGTAACACATTGTACTTTCGTTCTATATTTAAATTAAATTAAATTTCAAAACATTTTTAAAAGAATTTCCTTTAAGGGAATAACTCCAAAATTCCACATCGGTTGAATCTCAAAATAACGAATCGAAACGGAAATGACTAAAAAGTAGGACTCCAACGGTCATTCGGTCAAGTCTGAATATTTGAATGTGTCGTTTGAAATCACTGACTTTGTTGTTTGAAACGAGTGGGAAAACTAAATCTGCCGTAAATTGCAAGTAGCCGCTTAATCGTTTCAATTCCATTTTGTTTATAAAATGTTTAACTAAAAGTTTGACGCGATGAAGTTAAAAAGTTTGTTATTTCGTATTAATTTTTATGTTGCAGTTTATGTATAGTTTATGTTAAAATAAGTGGTGGAAGTTCATAGGTAAACTATAAAAGAGTGTGGGTTATGTAAAACTCATTAGTTCCTTTCCCGCTCGTCACTGCCATCAGCGCCAAAATATCGTTTATAAAATCGTCATACCATGGCTAGGCTTATCGCGAGTCAAGCGTATTTATATTATAGAGGTCAGTGTTTGAGATGCTCCTGTTTCGAACAACGCTTTTACTTTAAACACTTTCTACCACCGTAACATTGTCACGCATACTGAGAGACATTTCAAATCAAAACATTCAAACACTAACAATTTCTAACGTATAAATTCAATCACTTTTCCAACACCCATAATACCAAACCTAAACAACTCCACAATTCATTAGCACCACGGATTAATCCCACAACCCCACCAGCCCCACCCCGCGGATTACATTAGCTAAACGCATTAGCATGTGCTAAATAAACCACGCGATATTTGACGCGGCTTACGCCGAGCCTAGCGCGGGCACGTTGTCACACGGCACGGGAGATTGACGGCGACGGCAAAAGCGACGGGAAAAAGTGAAAACAATAAGAATGCTTTCTACATACTAATTATGTAACTACGCAAAAGAGTGTCGTACGCGACATTAAATATATACTAGGTATATACTATTACAACTTTAAAACTGTTCAATCATTAGGTATAATTCTGTTATTTTAAAAAATAAAAACTGAATTTAACATCACCCTGCTTGCTAAATGAAAAGGCTAATAAAGAAAATATACAATTTTCTTCCTCACATAGTCGAGTAAAGAAGCATGTACATTGTGCAAGCGCACACTTTCTTTCACATTTTCATTTAAAAATAATTGTCTTTTTTGTTGGAACTGTATATATGAAATATATCTTAATATCATACTATTTTCTCAAAATATTAAGAAAACGTCCCTCTGTCATCTATGACTTACTCCGTCGTTAAATCCACTAACAGCTAATATAATGGAAACGTACGCGTGAGAGCTGCCGTGTGGTATATTACTCCAACAAGTAATCCCACAAAAACATTTCCTCTGACAACAACGAAAGAAACTCAGAAACAAAATGGATCAACTTAACTCACGAAGCGTCTGTCTTTTAATTCTTCATTATGTACTCATATATATTCCGTAAAGAATAACAATTCATTAACAATTAGAATAAAATTATATAATATCATTTTTATTTATATATTTTTATTTTAATATCAAAGTGAAAAAACGTTCGTCTGTGTAAGGAGAACCATCTAAAATCCTTTATTTTCCAATTTTCACATCTATTTAAATTTAAAACAAAACACTCCTTTTAAAGTCGGTAAAAACCAGTGCGATGCCGTCGGGGGCGTTATATGTATAAAGGGTGTAGGATAGTAAGTGATAATACTTTTGGGTGTGTATATGTTCACTGTAAAAGTTGCAGCGCTAAAAGTGAATTTTTGTGATTTATATGGGCAATCATGATTATGCCCATGCACCGTGCAACGGCGTTGTCCTGTGTTTCCTAATCCCCCTATCCCATCCCCTATTCCCTCATAAAGGCCGGCAACGCACTTGCGACTCTTCAGATGTCACGTCCATGGGCGACAGCAGTTGCTTTTGGTATTGGTGGTTGCATCAGGTAACTCGTCTGCTCGCTTGCTCCCTAAATATCATTAAGAAATAACACATTTTTTTAAATAAATAAAATAAAATCATTTATTTAGGGCTACTGAGACCCATAAATTACATTAAAACTAAATTCAAATTATTATATTACATCATTAATAGTACAAGTTAATTGTATTGAATTAAAATTTTATAATATTTATTAATAATTCTTTAAAAATGTCAAAAATTCATTAGTAAAAACAAATAAATAATTAATAAATTAATAAAAAAATATATTTAAAAGCATTTTATAAATCTGTGTTTTTAGCTTTCAGCGCTGTGTAATCACAGAAAACTCTAATAAACTCTGTAGGGACCATGTATGTGTGAATGTCGAGTGTCAGCGGTTTGGTGTCTGGAAGGCGATGTATGTTGGTGGTGGTTGGTGCAGTCACCGCGTGAGGCCTGGCCAGTATGTTCGGTTGTTTAGTTTCGGGATAATAAAAGGCCAGATTCATTATAAAACTATTGTTTTAATTAACGCAAGCCCAAAGGACCAAAATGTGAAACTAGAGGACACTTACAACTATATATAAGGTACACGTACAAACTCTAAAGTATTATCACTGTAGTTACACCCCGTATTTTGGATAGTTGTAAGCCGGGCATTTCCCGTGGGCTTATTTTATTTCCATCAGCGTCTGCGGCCATCGCACGTCACACGTCAATCTAGCTGAGGATTTATTCACCCCATCACCTCTCCCCCTCTAAAACACCGTGCGGGACAGAGAGAAATATCTACTCCCTTGTTTAACTACGGAATATACTCGTGTTTTTGTTACAACGTAACAAATAACAATATGAAAAATATTTAATAATAACATCAACATTTGTAAAATAACACTCAACCACCTATCCCGGGCATAAGAGCCGAAATATCTATAAGGAACTAGAACTAGAGGCCGCCCTGTGGTCGAAATTCGATCATACATATTTCTCAATTAAATCACAGACTTCAATTTGGCATACAGGGGGGTTTTAACGAACTCTTATTTCCTGACAATTTACGCCCAAACTAACTTTCATACATTTTGGTATTCAGTCAACAGTCACGTGACACTTAACTTTCATCGGCATTACACCTTATTGATGTTTTCGTATTGAGACAACGTCACGTGACATCAGCTGGATTGCTTTTACGTCAAAAACTGTCAAATAAAGCCATTC
>JAOTAV010086675.1:0-11884 GCA_026546445.1 Cyclargus thomasi | reverse complement strand
TATATTTCCGTTGTCTGGTACCTGTAACACAAGTCCCTCGGGTACTTAGCACAGGGCCAGACAGACGTGGTGTGAAGCGGCCATAGATATATTATTAAAACTGGTTTACACGTTTTGAGTAGATAAGTAGTTAACTAAATTTTAACTTAATTTTAAGTGACTTTACTTCCCACTTGCTACTAAATTTTGTGTTTACATGCAGTTAATAACTTAAAATTAAGTTAAAATTTAGTAACCTACTTACCTACTTAATGCGTGCAAACCAGACATTATAGTCTTTAGCTATCTTATGTCATATACGCGTCTTTTCAAATTTTATTATATATTCTATTTCGGCTCTGTAGGTCTATTATAAAAACAAATTGTATTGTATTGTGTTTGATCTGTACATTACTGTTCTATGTCAAAATAAATTTAAAAAATTGCGGAGATGATTAACACAGCTGAACTCTACTAGTTATGCTTTGACGATATTACAAATTGTCCCTGGCTTGTGGTTTATGTTGAAGATGTTGAACACGCTAATGCGTCAATTTCCCCCACTATACATCATGGTATCTAATGAAACAGAGCCAGTTGACGGATCTACGTCATTTGGTCGGAATATGTCAATTCCATGTAAGCTGTGATCTGTAGGCTGGGTTTGAGAAAATAAGACTAATTTACTTAGATCCTCAATCTGGCTCTATTTTAGACTCGCAGATTGTACGTACCATCTTATTTAATGACCATAAACATTTCAGCTATTATTTTATAAACGATTATATTGTTTTTGATTCATAATATCATGATCACAAAAGTAATAAGACCTTGAACTGAACCTTTACAATACGTCGTTTTGAGTCAAAGCTGAATGAAACCTCACCTGTCCCATCTCACTACAAAGAGACTGTCTGCCCTGCGACGCGTTCTTCCGGGTGTTCCAACAGAACTCCAAAATAGCTACCACTATGGCCAGCACCAACCCGCAGAGCAAAGTCACAAAGACACCGCCTGAAATGGTAACGAGAATTTGTTGAGAGAAAACAATTTTGTCTACGTGCTTTGACCAAAACATAAAGATTGAAGTCCCTAATGTCTGGCTTACACGTATTAAGTAGATAAGTAGGTGACTAAATTTTAACTTAATTTTAAGTTAATAATGGCATATAAACACAAAATTTAGCAGCAAGTTGCAAGTTAAATAACTTCGAATTAAGTTAAACTTTAGTTTACAACTTATTTACTTAATACGTGTAAACCAGACAGAGAGATCATTATTGCCTAACTCTAACTTGTGACTACTCACTAACATACAAAATTGTGCACATTTGTCGCTTGTAATTTATCATATTATAAGTTTCGATATTAGATTTTTCCATATGTCGCCTACAACCGATTCAGAATCTATCCCAGAAAGATGAACGCATCGTTTCCCTCTTAACTACCATTATAAATGACGTGACATACTGAATCGCATTTCTTCCAATTCTATGCACCAGCATCTACTACCTACAGTGGTAACATTAGGGGCCAACGGAAGCCTTGCCTTGATGCAGTAAGGCAGACTTTTCATATGTATTTAAATTAAAGTTAGAGGGCGCTGTAGAAATCTCGCTCAGGGCGTGATAGTGCTAACATTAGCATTATCTACCAACTTACCAATATTCTGAACACCAAGCGGATTGGCCTTGCTGTCCTTTCCATCCCTGTTGCAGACGTCCCCGGTGTTCTTCCACCACTTGTCGTACAGGATCTGGATGACGCCCTTCTCCTGCAGCTCCAGGATGGCCAGCGATATCTTGTCCCGCCACGGACTGCCTTTCCAAGTAGCAATCCCGTAACCCTGGAGCAGATAATTAATAGCAGTTAGCTATTAGTATATTCGTTAACTACTCGTTTGCTCCAACAATATAAAAAAAGAAAAAAAACTATTCTAAACTCTACCTTAGAATCCAGCAGTCCTCCGATCTGCGTCAGGTTACAATCTCGCTGCACTCTATGATCGAGCATGGTGGACTCCATGAGGAAGGCGTAATTCCCCCCCAGCACCCGCTTCACACCCTCCTCGTATGACGACACAAGCGCGGGGGGGCTCGCCGTCGACATATACTGCCACATCTTCTGGTAGATGTCTATATTCGAATCCTGGGTAGAGAAGACAGAAAGTTGACTAGTCAGGAAATCAGAATAGTTAACCTTCATCTAGGAAATCAGAGCAGTATACCCTCAGGAGAAAAGGTATGAAAATTGAGTTTAGGAGTAAATGTTACGCATATTGAATGAATTCAAATAAATCCAGAACTTTGAAGGATGGTGAAATTCGTTAATAACCATAAAAGCAATTCCAATTTAGATTTCTATAAAAATGGATCTCCGTCATGACATTAGTGTACGAAAAAGAAAGTTAATACATTGCGTTGTTCTCAGGCATTGAGCATAGAACCAAAGAAAACGGAACAAAAATCCGTCCAAATGGTCACTGCGCTCTGATTGGTCGGAAGTATCGGAGGACGTACACACAGGTCTCTTATTGATACATGCTGTTTTAGTGCGAGCGTTGGTTGGCGGTTAATTTATCAGTGCCAAAACACTGGCGCAACAAAAATATCGTACATCTAAAGAGCCGGATAACTCAAAGAACTTACCCTAAAAAACGTCATAGTGGAGCCACCATTGAGCGTGCCGTACTGGACATTGGTCTGAGCGGCCAGGTCCGCCGCGCTCTGTATCGGCAGCACCGTCCGCTCCACCGTGAGGAAGGCGGCCAGGTTAGCGGTGTACGATGATAGGATGATCAGAGTGAAGAACCACCAGATACCACCCACTATCCTGGTCGAGGTTGCCTGAAAATTAAGAAACTTGTGAAGAAACTGTGAGAGAAATAGATTCTTCGATAGATGACGGACCTCAAGGAGTTTGTTCAGATTCTTACTGTACATCATTAACGGTTAAGCATAATATTTTTTAGCAAAAATCAAGCAAAAATCAATCAAATAGCTGATACGTCCGTTTGACAGTAATTTCTGTATAAACTCCATTAATTTGTTATTTCCTCTTTTTAAAGCACGAAGAAGTGGAAATCACATTTTGGTACAGGACTGACATAATAGACGAGATTGGCTAAAAAGTACCTTTGGATTCAACCCCGAGCCTTGCCGCAGGAAGGTGCCGGTGATGAACCAGAAAGAGTTGCACATGTTAAACTGGTTGGTCAACAGCTTCATCTCGTGACCGCACACGTGGGTACCCGATGACCTTAACAAAGAGGGAAGGAATACAAGATACGAAAAAAAAATCATTTGAGTATTGAGTTTTTGAAATTTAATAATGGACTACGTGGTAGCCACCATATCGATGCCTAGTTTTGTACAATTACTAAGAAAAAAAATATAATCAGTTTTATTTGTCCAATGAAATGTAGCTATTTTTAAGATACGAGGTTGAGGCAGTAAGGCATCGATATTGAGAAATCTAAAAAAATGACACCACAGCAGGTTTAGGTGCAAGCACCGCTACCCATACCTTACAAAAATAAATTCAATTTAAAAACAGAAGGCAAAAAATTTGGAATTGATAAAGTCTGACCTTTCCCACATTTATGTCTTAATATATGTTATGGTCTGTATCCATATCTGTTTAAAAATGTGTGCAATGAAGTGTTCATCTATCTATCTATCTTACCACTCGTAAGGAGAGAATCGCGCCATAACGAATAACGTAAATGACACGAGTATGTAAGCGGCCATCACGTACAGCCATATCTCTATGGCCAGGGGGTTGAGGAAGCTAAACAGCCTCGTCGGTTGTGATGATGGAACCTGGAAATTAGTTATTTAAAAACTAGTTTAATTTTATCATACGTGAGGCGACAGTTTAAGTGTAAATGATCTAGTACATGAACAATACAATAATACTTTATTGTACAATGATGTACAAAAGACGAATTTATTGCTAATGGCAGTCAATCTTTTGAATATCGAATTTACAAAAAGAGATTGAAAAGATCATATAGGTGTACAAACTGTGTATTAAACTAAATAAACAATAAAATGAAATGATGTTTTAACTTGTTTTCGAAAATATCAATTGAACCAGCACGACGAATTTTCAGTGGCAGTGAGTTCCAAATTTCTGCAGCACGAACAGTGAAAGATGTCTAAAATAGGAAGTGAAGTTTGCTAGAGGAATGTAACAAAAATTGATGGGTCTCACGTAAAAAGTTAAAACTATTTTTTAAATACAAAGGTGTCCACACCTGTTATTTTTATATTTACCTGGGAACCAATAAAATATGTAGAAATGAAAAGGATGTGCGTGTCACGTCGAGAACGAATGGAAAGCCAGCAAAGCTTTTCTCTCGTAAACCATGAGACTGAATAACCGACAAAACTGACAAGACCAATTGTCTATACCTGCCATGGGAGAGCAATTCTTCGGCACGAACGACCGGGGAAATGCCACGGTCTCACAGAAAACTAGTGTCAAACAGCGTTGCGTTCTGTTTCAGCGTAAATATGAAATAAAAAATTAATTTACCTTAAACAATATTCCAATACCCAAATTCATAAAAGGCTTGGTGAAATCAATAACAGCTTCTCTGGCGTAGTTGATGGTCATCGATGCGACTGCTATGTCTGCGTTCTGTAAAATTATTATTATCGTTTTAACATAACATTTACGTCAAATATAAAATGTAAGGCTCATCGGTGTTCGGTCTTTTTGTAAAAAAATCTAGACACATTTATTAATCTGTGCAAGAAGTAGACTTTTAATAATTGCAGTAACTAAAGGTAAGCAATTAATAACAAGTAGGTTCCTTTCATCTGACATAATGTAGTATTTTTAGGTATTGTTTCAAACTCACCCTGTCCATCAGTTCTCTTACAATCCCATTCCACTCCCCCGAGTCAGGGTCCCTGGCACCGTACATGTTGTCAGGCACCAAACGCAACCGGTAGTGGAAGCCAGCTCGTGCCGCCACACGAGCCAGGAGGTCGATACAGAACCCCTCGAAACGAGCATTGCCTTGAAGATTCCAGCCTTCCTTCACCATCACGTAGGGTTTCTCCTAAAATTTATTATGAATTTTTACGTCATACCCTATCGTATGTTAAATAATTGGCAGATAAACTAGTTTATAACTCAATGGCGATCGTTCGTTGTGTAGGCTCATGCGATCTCACGTCTTTCGTCCCAAAACCAACCGGAAATTACAATACAGCATTAAATTCTGATCCGATTTCAAAAATCACAACAGGCTACTTCAGTCTTGGGCTGAAGGTCGAATCACCTACCTCAACCGTAACCACAGTGAGAGTAACGTTTGGTGGGGGATCCCGTCTGTATGCGGCTGGGTCAGTCACCACCAGGCCATCATCAGGGGTCCAAGTGCCGGCCAGAACGGCGCCACCGTTCTCTCCCCCCTCCAACCTCATCAGCTGCAGGTGGAACGAGGTACGGACACCCTCGTTGAACGCTATTGGACCAGTCAGACCATGTGCTTGAACCTGAAAAGTTGAACATGATATTATATTCTGATGATACTTTTATGCTACCGTCTTTCATACATCATTAGATTAAATTCTCTAAAAATGCATAGAGTTCAGACGAAAAAAAATATTTTCGTTAATTTACTACACTTTAATTGCTATATTGATTCTTCATAGGTACGTCACTTTTTCATGCTCGCATTGTTTTTTTTAATGCACGTACAATTATAAGTCTTCGGTCAAATACAGATACTAATAAAAGTTGTCTTATTATCTTGTAAATTTCATTAGCTGATCTTTTAATTGCGATTGTTATTTGAAAAAAATTTTTTACTTTTGCCTTTACATTATTATGATTAACATCATTAATTACCTTATTAATATTCTCAATAAGTGTCTGTCCGTGCGCGATCCTGGCGTCGGTGTCGCAACTAACGTTGTGTGCGCGCATGTCTGGCGTCGAGCCCAATGCCAGCGCCAGCACTTGCACCGCATCGTACACCAGCGCTGGCTCAGTCTGATACACAAGGAATGTAACAATGTTAAGGAGTTTTTTTTAAGGTAGAATTAATTTTAATTTTAGACTGATGCTTATGAAAACTTAGATCGATTTGTTCGGTCGGGTCCCAAATAGCATCCAGAAACAAATTACTTGCTTTTACAGTGCTGGTTTTAAATTTATCAGAACTCTAGTGTAATGATATACCAATATATACTAAATCTTTAAATTTTCACACGACATCTCAATAGCTTTCAAAGAACGTCATTAACTCTTTTATCGTAAAAACTTTGTTTATTTTATTTACTGCATTGTGTTAAGGTAAAATAGTACTAACCTTAATATGACCTCCACTTAATATAGATGCCCCTATAGGATGGAACTTCTCCATCACTTGAAGTGAGTCTTTAACTTTATCTGAGTCTCTATCTACCAGTCTCCAGCCACTCATATTAACCCGATTGTAGAAAAAGTCTTCTAGATCAAAAAGTTCCATATCCTATAAACCAAAATATTGCATCGATTAAAACTACGTCTCTTCTCTAAGATTTAATATTGAAAAATATTAAATTGTAGAAAAGAAATATACTTACAAAAGATGTAAAAATATAATGATAGTTTTCATTATTCATCTGCAATTGGAGAATCTGAAAAACGAATTTTGTGTAAGTACGATCGTTTTACTTCATTTTGATCACATTTTTTGTGATCCGTCATTGCCCTATATTTTTGATTTTGATTTTATACTCTATTTTTGACGCCATTGCTGAATCGACCAGATTTCATCTAGAATCTTCTGTTTCATTATTGTCATATCGCTATCCATATTTTAATAGCTAGAGGCTACCACTTTTAATTATGTTTCGGCTAAGATCGTGGTTCGTTAATCGGCAAGATCATCGTGTTCTTGCACTTAAATGTTCGTATAACTTTGACAACGAGTGAATTAAAGGCAATCATCGGTGAGCAAAGCCGAGTATAACCTCTACACAATCGCGATTGCGTTTCATTATTTTTGATCGCCTATGTAGAGAAGTCATACTAATTTGGATATCCAATTGCGTTATTGTTCGCACACTTCGATAAAATGTTATGAAAATTAACAGTTGCCGTCTAAAAAGTTGCGGGCAAACCCGCGCATAATGCCTTGTTCCGCTCTTAGTCGCCCGAGACCGCGAGTTAAACTTTTGTACGATTGTGAGCTTCAACCCATTAAATTTTATTTTATTTTTCAATACACTTCATTTTGATTTAAGTTGTTTTGTATCAGAGAAGTCTTAGTGCCATTATTTTATTCAATTTTGAAGGGATCTGTGCATCTTAGTAATATTTGATCACACATAACAAAATTTCTTCCAACTCACAGCTCTAGCTAATATTCGTAAGTGCTTGGGATCAGTATCAACAATGATATGCGTGATCCTCTGCGCCTTCAGCTGCGACAACGCCCGCCGGTACTCGTGCGACGCGCAACGCACCGCGTACATGTTGCGACCGTCGTTGCCCAGTTTCACTATGTTTAGCTCACCTGAAAACATCATTGTTATGTTAACCTAATGTCGGTGCAGGTTTTATCGTCTTCGCAATGAACATTTATCTGCTTTTTGCGTTTTAGTAAGATAATTTCAGAGTTGATAAAATTATTATACTGATATTAAAATTAAATAAAAATCTAAATTGTATTAATCATATCGTCAGTGTAATTCTCTTCTAATCTATAATCGAGTAAATATTATTTAACATAACGTTGAATTCAAGAAACTAGATTTAATATATAGTCTGGCTACTATAAGTTAAACCCAGAAAAAACCTTCCAAATTCAAAAATTCTGCAGATGGTATAACACGATTATTAGTGTAGTAACCAAAAAGATTTTGATCATATTTTTTTAGATCATGAGGCCTAAACACAAGTATTTCAATATAAGTTTTTATAAAAACAGAAGTAGTATTCTTATTTAGATTTAAAGGACAACGTGTTGTTTGCTATAAATAAAATACAATGTATTCTAAGTATTTACCATAACGAAAATAAATACAATATTATAATAAGATATGAGAAACAGGATTTTGTTCTTCCATTTTCATACAACTTTTTTAAAAATATATTTAGATAAATAACATGTCTGCATAAAAACTCAAAAGATAGTAAACGTAATAATACTCATAACCAAGTATCAAAATCATTAAATCTAATTGTTTTTTAACGATATTTAGGGGTCAAGCGAGCAGGCGGGTTACCCGATGGAAAGCAACTGCCGTCGCCCATGGACATTCGTAACATCCGAAGAGTCGCAAGTGCGCTGCCTGCCTTTATGAAAAATAGGGAATGGGAATAGGGATAGGGGGGATTTGGGAAGTTGGGCCACCGGTAAACTCATTCACTAAACGAAAAATAGCACAATGCCGTCACGCCAGTTTTCTAAGAGGCCGTGGTATCACTCAGGTTGAGCCGGCTCATTCGTGCCAAATCACGGCTCTCCCACGGCAATGAGCATCCGTATTATACACTTAAGATCGGAAAATGTCTCCTCTCTTTCTCGCACCCTCTCGAGTGCGAACCAAAGGTACTTACCCACTGGGCTACGGACGCTCACAACTTTTTGGTAAAAATGTTTGTACAATTTTAACCAAAAAACAAAGGACTGCATCGGAATAATGTTGCTGGTAAAAATATATATAATACAGGCTTTAGTATACACGGGAAGAGCTGACGTTGATTAATCCTCCCGTAATATGGTGTTTTTATATTCTTCGCTTTATACCAAAATAGATATGACGCCACCAATCATGAAGTTACTTTGACCTATCACATTTCTCATTTCCTCCTTAATACAAAGGAAAACATGCCAAAAATCCCTAATCACAAGAAGTCGACCGATCTTTTCGTTCGATCATAGAGGAATTATACCTCTGCCGTCCTCGACCTAAAATGTCGCTATGTACAAAAGGTACTTTTTGAGTTATGAGCAAAAAACGCGCGTTGTAATGTAAGGAACTGATGACTATAAAAGCTAGAAAAATGTTGGTAATACACGTCGATAGAGTTTTTTCTTCTGATCATGATGACATCAAAATCGACCAGATGTTGGTTAACGGCTTATAAGCTTAATGACGGAAGACCTGGTCTATGGTTCGAGCATATAGGAAGTACTTGGTCTATGGTTCGAGCTGCATTCAGTTTGGTCGGAAAGAGCAGTCTCCAGTCGGACTAGGACAGTCACCCAAGACCGAAACCAGAGTAAAAGGTAAGCGCCATTCTGGGCTTTAGTTGATAGCTGACTAAATGACGACTGCAACTCTGTTGTGCCAGAATTTATTTATTGCGCAAACCATACATTTTCCGGGACAAAAAGTATCCTACCTTCCTCAGGACTCAAAGTATGTAAACCTTTATAGCAAACTTTAGCAAATCTGATCAGCGGTATGAGCATGAAGATGTAACTGATACACACATTTGCCCATTTTTTACCCGACTGCACCAGGAGGGTTATGTTTTTTGAGAGTATTTATGTATGTATGAATGTATGTATGTATGAATGCATGTATGTATAATTGTTTGGCGCGCTTTGCAGTGAATCATCGAAAACCCGACTGCAGGAACCATTGCAATTCAAACATCAAGTTATGTAAATCTTTAAAACGGCTTTTTAAAGCTCTCCATTTCGATACCCTACTCGACCTTCATAAGGGGAAAAAAATTTTGGAATCTCACAATTTTGACCCAAAAAATCTATATGGCGGATTTTTATTCAAAATGATGAGGTTACAAAAGGTGCATGTGACCATCACAATCATTTGAAGATGTCCAAGATCTCACCAGCACCGTAGTCTTCGTAAATGATCCCCATCTTAGTCCAGTTGAGATAGGCCGTGAGGTCAGCGAAGGCCCTGTCGAGGATGTCCCTGGCTGGGTAGAGGTTCACGGTGAACGTGTCCGACGAATTCACAGCTGAAATGTACGTTTTGATATTGAACTATGCTGTTTTTGTTTGTACTTGTTGGTACCAGGTGAGTAATAATAATTGTATGCATGGCTTTTTCTAGAGCATCTGTCTAGATAAGTATTCCGCAAACTTTTTGTGTACAACAAAGAGAATGAATTTTTTTAGCCTTAACAGCAAAGCTCTAAGTTTTATTCATTTGTTGACCTAAGATTTCACATTTTGGGTGCTCATAAACTTGGAATGCACACTGGTTTGGGACCATCCATAAAGTACGTCACGTCCAAATTTCATTATCACAGGTAGTCAAATTTCTGAGACATACCAATTTTACATCTAAAAATTAAAACCACCCCAAATTTAAAATTTCGAAATTAAATTTAGAACAATTTAAATAAGATGTCACAAAACTAAGGACCCTTCCCCCCTTCCCTTTCACACCATGTCACACTTTGTCTACCCCCTCAACGAACGTTACAGCTAAAGTGGGGGGATCTTTAGCTGTGACGTACTTTGTGGATGGTCCCCTTATAGTAAGAAGCATACTAACTACTGATCATGGTACACAAGAATACTGCAGCATTAGATTCAAGAACTAAAATTTATTGTCACATTTGAAGAAGAATTGTAAGAAAGATTATATATTCATCCGGATCGTAAGAATGACCACACACAGTGAAACACATTGAAGAATCTATGAATTTAAAAAATATATATTTTTGCATTTTAAAAGTGTCGTTCTTCAAATTAATTTAAGAATGTCGATTTAATTATTCAACTCGTATTTTTTTGTGTCAGATAACATCACAACACATATCTTTCTAAGAATTATCTTCGCGCTTAATTTGCCAAGACACTTCAAAGCTCTTTTGTAGACACGAGCCAAGTACGGAATAAAAAGACACACCAAGCTATCTACAAACAAAATCTTGAAAATCTTAAAAGTAGTTTAACTTCACCTATTGTCTTTACGCTTTTGTGTTATGATTTGAGAATGTTGGCACATTCACATGTAGCTGTAAAACCTTGTTCTTATAACATAATGCAACTCCTGTTACATTTTAGGAAAGGATGCTACAATCATAAAATATGAGATAACCATCATGATGTAAGATACATTTCGTACTTTTTCTGCTATTTGGCGATCACTAGCCAGCACTATTGAAGATGGCGATCGCTAACCAAGCCAGACCTCGTTGCAGTCAATGAAGTACGGTGCTAAGGCAAAGTGCGGCGCTTGCAGTGAGCGGCACATCGCCGACAGCATCACGTCCAGCAGCGTGTCAGCGCTTTTGAATATGGCGATCGCTAGCCAGTATTGTTGAAGATTGCTATTGCTAGGTAGTAATGTTAAAGATCGCGATTACTAGCCAGCACTGTTGGATATTGCTAGCCAAGCCAGTCCTCAACTCACCGTCAATGAAGTACGGCGCGATGGTGAAGTGGGGCGCATGTAGCGAGCGGCACATCGCCGCCAGCGTCACGTCGAGCAGCGGACCAGCGCTGTTGAAGATGGCGATTGCGCCCGACTTGATCTGCGTGCACGCTGGAATGTGACGTCATCAATATAAATAGATGTCTCAATAAAACAAGGAGCTACAAAAACATTGCTTAGAAGATGTCGTTTTTGAGATATGTAAGGAGTTGAAAAGAAGATAAATGTTCAGTGTCTTCTTAGGGCGTAGGTGCTCACAAAGATGGAACTCTATAAAATTCAAACCTTAACGTCTTGTATGAATACTTCGTCATTGAGTGAATTTCCCAAACCACTATTTTACTAATTTTGGTGGCTTGTCACCGAACTACTTTGCTCAATATCAGAATCGATAAATAGAAAACTTGACGTTGGATTAGTTTTTTGTTTTTATGTAATCGTTTTCTATGAGTGACATCTTATATATATATATATATATAAAAGAAAGTCGTGTTAGTTACACCACTTATAACTCAAGAACGGCAGAACAGATTTGG
>JAOTAV010086674.1:0-36721 GCA_026546445.1 Cyclargus thomasi | reverse complement strand
ACCCGAAGGACTTGTGTTACAGGTACCAGACAACGGAAATATATTTAATACTTTTATACTATACACATATTTAAGATGTTTATTATATGATACACGTATTTAATACACATCCATGACGCAGGAACGCTGAAAAAATGTTTGTTCCGTCGGCGAGATTCGAACCCGCGACCCCCGGCGTGAGCTATCGCTAGTATATAGCGCTCAACCTCTAAGCCACAGAGGTCATCAGAATTATCTCTTGAGAGTAATGCCCTAGGCATACCCGAGACTAGTTTTTCAAGCTCGAGTAATAATATAGGCTCAGTATTTACAAGCTAGTACTTCTGACTGCTTGTACAACTGTAGTAAACTAGTAATAAATGAAACTACTTTTGTTTACACGAAGCTAGTGCTGTGCTAGCTTATTGTACATTAGTTTGAAAAACTACCCGTATCCCGGGTATAAGTGTTAAAGTATACGTAAAACAATAACCCCCTTATTCATAAAAAATTAACCAATGTTTAACTAATCAAGCTTCACTGTCCCTTTCTGGAATAATGAAAATTTCACACGACATCGGGACAGCGAACCTGGCTTAGTTAAACATTGCTTAAATATTTTTATGAATAAGGTGGTAAAACAATAAAGTAATACTTAAAAGAAAAAAAAGAATTACTAATGGTTATAGAAGGGGTTATCCTATTAATCCTTTTTTTCCCCTCAGCATTGTTTTTTTTTAACAATTTGAAAAAGATATGGCATTTTGGGCACATGAGACATGTACCATACCTCAAAAACTCCTAGCTCACTTTTTAAAACTCTTGAAAGCGTTAGTAACGATAATATTATTTTTGTTAATCCCACAAGTTCATAAATAAAAGCTTGTATCTGTACAATTTTCACTACTATTAGTACGAAGTTGTAGTACGTGTGTTGTGTGTAATATGAGGAGTGGGGAGGTTTTGTAATTTAGGGAGTGGGGAGGTTTTGTAATATCGTGTTTACGGTCCACAAGCTGGGCGCTATTCGCTTTATTTCTTTGTATCTTTTGTTTCTTTGTAACAAACTTACAAACAGAATAACAAAATCTGCTTAGAATTTTAGTTATATTACGAACTAGATGAGTTAGGGCCTGTTTTACCGCTTACAGATAGTGTATTTATTCGACAGATACAACTTTATTTGACAGATTTATGGACAATCTGTCAAAAAAGTTATAAATAGCCTAAAAGAAACTTTAACAGTAAGCGGTAAAACAGGCCCTTCATTTGGTAAAATATTAAATTTCAGACGTGAACGGTACATTTTGCGAAATAACAAGCGGTGTCTAGTGAGATGTTACAAAACGCGTTTTTCTCGTCTTTCACTTCATAGATATGTTTTTCAATAAAAATGAACGGTAACAGTTAAATAGATGAATCTCATTGCGTATGCTTAATAAAGATATAAAAGGAAACATTCTGACCAAATTGGACTCTTGTCGGATGGACTCAAGCGCCCCATCGTCAAAGTTGTCAAATTAGACACTACAGACCAAATTGGGTTTGACAGGCCGAATTTAACCGACGGCCAGCGGTATAGACCGCTGGCTAATTTGGTCCAGGCGAACTGACAGGCCAAGTGATTAGGTCTACTGCTGTAGGTGTCCTGTTGTTGTCGGATTTTCATCAATTG
Organism: Cyclargus thomasi; assembly: GCA_026546445.1. Classification (NCBI taxonomy): domain Eukaryota; kingdom Metazoa; phylum Arthropoda; class Insecta; order Lepidoptera; family Lycaenidae; genus Cyclargus; species Cyclargus thomasi. The sequence goes on along the minus strand of JAOTAV010086674.1, from coordinate 35,067 downwards.
TTGTACGGATTTTAGAAGTGAAATAGGCAATGTAACCAACATGCTTATTTGTATTTGTTCGTGAAGTTCCTTCTCCTAAAGCTACCGTAATAAACTATCGTGTAAAAATAAAAATTGTGAATAAGTTTTTGTAATGATCAGCAACACGTGTCGGTCTTGGTTTTGCAAGAAATAGATAGTTTTGCTCAAATACAATTTTTGAATGGTTACAAAAAGATTTGTTTTATACAAAACAAGTTAAATGTCCAAAAACAGAAAACCCGATTGCAGGAACATACATACATACATACTCCTGAAAAATATAACACTCCTGGCAAAGTCGGGTAAAAAAGGTTGAAAGTTTTTACTTTATGGTAATATAAAATAATAAATTAATATACGTATTACATGCGATTTTTTAACATTTTAAATTTATTCATACATCAAGTCATAGAAAAATTAAACTTATGCTGTGATAACGACAATAGAAGTTCTATACATTAAGAAATAAACCGGTTAAGCGTGTTTAGCTAATTATCAGTTATTTAAAGTACAAACGTTATAGAATCATTAGGAAAAGTTACGATAAAAGTGTTCCCTATTTATTGGCAAATAAATCATAAGTTTAACCAAGTTTATGTTTTCAGATTATTTACTGGCAAAGTTCATGTACACTACAGTGTACATGAACTTTGCCAATAGTGTACACACTATAAACAGTCTAACAATCCTATTTTGCGGTTTTATACCTTATTATAAAGTATTAAGGGTTAAAAAGTTTAACGCCAACTTTTTTTGACCGCGCCTAATTATGCCTTTCCTTGACGCATTTTAAGTTGTGTACAGTGTTATTCATTACAAAGTGTTTAATTTTTCCATATTTTTTGGTAATGTTATTTTTTTTGTTAATTTTTAGCAACCTTATTTTACCAAATAATAAATAAATAAACATTTATTCGACAAAAATTTTTACAATACACTTCCATAATACAGAACACGCATAACAGAACGGAAGTAAGACAGAAAAAAAGTGCACAACCATTTATAAAAAAAAATAAAAAAATCAAATTTTGCAATAATAAATAACTCCCACAGTTTTTTCAGGTTTCGGTGACGGTTGCCGGTTTCATAGGAACCAGGTCTGTTACGAAGAAGTCATTTTATAGTGCCCAAGTATGTGCGTAGTACATGAGAGCACTCGACTATCTTCCTTTACTCTCATAACCCAGTTGGACGAATGATCGACACTACTGGCGAGAGATTAAACGCAGACCAACATTTTACATGCACATCCACCCACCTGTCCTAATCAAAATTGGAGATAACATGTTTCCAATATGGGAATCAAATCCATGACTTTTGAGTGAACCGAGCTCTGTACCACTAGACTACAGAGGTGTTTACCAAATGCATACTACTGTGCGTTTGCTTGTTTATCCATTGTTTTGTTTTTCGTTCACCACCTGACGAAGCAACCAAACGATTCGATTTTTGGCATGAACATAGTTGAACGGATGAAATTGGCTACATTTGTTATAAAAAAAACATTATACAGAAGTAAGTCATACATATACGATAACGTAAACCCACGCAGGGAAAGACGCGAGTAAATGCTTATAATATTTTTAAATAATATAAGCATTTACTTGTGTGTTGTGACTTGTTAAATATACGATATTATATTTGTAAAATATATTGTGACAAATATAACGGACGTTGTCCGTAGAGTCCACATCCCGAGGATGCCCCGGTGTTGGGGCGAAACGCGCGTCGACGTTCTCAGCCCGCATTTTTACTTACAGTTTGAGGTTGATTCTCGCGGAATATTGTTAAAAATCTTAATTTACTAAACTTGAAGCATTTCCGCAAAGTAACGCCTGTTAAATATTGTGACAAGTTGAGCAATCAACTGCATGCGATGTTGCGTGAAGAGCTGGCAGCCGAATTGTTTGATTTCATTAATTGATAACATGTTATTGCGTTAACATGCTGGGCAGTAAACGTTAAAACATTTCAAATGTGTTTGTAAAGCTTTAAATAAAGTTTTATTGAATATAAATAAAAATGTATCATTCTAATTTTCAATAACATTGGGAAACATTGAGTAAGAGCGTCCATGGCTTAGTGGGTGGCTTTGACCTTTGGTTTACACTCGAGAGGATGTAGGTTCGAACCCCGGTGGAGGCATGTACCAAAGAGACATTTTTCGATCTCAAGTACATATTACGGATGCTCATGTCCGTGGGACAGCCATGCTTCGGCACAAATGGGCCGGCTCAACAGGAGTGATACCACGACCTCAGATAACTGGCGTGCAACGGCGATGTGCTGTGTTTCATTCAGTGAGTGAGTTTACTGGTGGACCAAATTCCCTGATCCCCGTATCCCTATTCCCATTCCCTATTCCCTCATAAAAGGCCGGCAACGCACTTGAGACTCTTCGGGTGTCGTGAGTGTCCATGGGCGATGGCAGTTGCTTAGCATCAGATAACCTGTGTACTCTGCTAGCTGTACTCCTAAATATCATTAAAAAAAAGAAGCTCTATATGTTAATGTAACAACTTTAAAAAAACCTTTTAAGTATAAAAAAAGTGGTCAAAAACACTGACGTATTTTATATTTTTAGGATAGTGATGGCTAAGTCTACAGGTACCTACTGAGAGTCAATGGACCAGTACTAATACTGAATTAACATTATTCGACCAAATGTACTTATACACATACAACTGTCACCATGATGCGGGCGGTGGCAGATATTTTGACATATTCACCATTTGATGCCATATTTTTTTTATTTGATAAGTTTAAAGTGTACTTATGTCTTTTAACTATGAATCAATTTCTCCAATCGTACTGTATAAGCCCAAGTACATTTGTGTCCAAGGTAAAATTTCGCTTTGTATGCAAAATTCGTACAAACAACGGAACAAAAAAATATTTTCCGTTTTATACCAATTTTTCATACAATATACGCAGTAACAAAACATTTGTTAGAACAGAAACTTGATATTTAATGAAGTTAAACGCTTAGAATACAAATGGTGGTGAGTAGAACAATATTAAACCTCGCCGGTTTGAGCTATTAATAATGTTGACATTTGCCAATATACCACGTACCAAAGCGTTAAGACCTGAAACTAAATGTGACTCCTTTTAAGACCGTATTTTATTTCCTTCCACCTATAGAAAATATTTGTTTTATAAGTAATTGGGTATAATTCTTAAAAATTTCGTCTTTAGAAATATCAAGGATGAGCATAAATATTCAGGTCAAACTGCGTTTTTGTTAGCATCGTACGCGCTGGTCGCACCGTTCGCGCCGCATTTATGAATTCGTTGTGTGCAATGATGTAAAATGCACATTTCCTAGCATGTACACGCGCGTACATGCTGGAGAATCTAGAAATGCGGCGCGTACGATGCTGACAAAAATATAAGACTCAATTTGAATGCGTCCGATTCAATGCAGTTCAGCAGCTATACCGCGAAGTCAAAGAAAACAGGTAAACCGAAATATACAATTGGCTCCTTTTCACAATCACGAGGTCGCTGTCCGGTCGCTGTGCCACGTACAAATGCGTGAATATCTTTGACAGATTTCACATGACACAACGACCGTGTGCTTGTAAAAAGGGAACCCTTGTGTTCTCGCGATGCAGTGGCCAAGCCGCTCGCTCGCGCGGACATACATTCAGCGGTACATACACAGTAGTAACATATATTACGTCTTGTTTATTGTTACAGAGCGGTCGGAGGCGCTGAGCGGGCGGCTATCGAAGTCTGCGTCGGAGCTGTCGTGTGCGGCGCCGCAGCCCTCCCCCCCGCGCGCGCGCTCCGCCCACCACCACGTACCCCTCTCCGTGGTGCACACTACCAAGCACTTCTTCACCAATCTTAAAGTAAGGCTCAAATCAACATTTAACAGATAGTTCAACTCAGTCGTGCGCACGGCCCTATGTGTGCGTGCGCTTGTAAATACACAACTTTCATGCACCACTTGTACGATTTGTGCAACCTGGAATATAAAAATTAGAACTGTAATATACCCAAAATGCAAAATTGATTGCTCAAACGCGTGACCGCTCTCTATCTGATAGGTGCATTTAAAATTGAAATTAAAAATCAGTTAGGGCCTGATAGGCCACCTTATTCACAGATTCTCCATACAATATCTGTCAAAAAAAGTCATGGATAGATTATCTGACAGTTATCAGTAAGCAATAAAACACGTTCTAGTTTTTGTAAACATACCACTAAAGCACAATAGTGTTGCTAAGTGTGATGAATATCATTCGAAATGCATGCTATTCGGTTTTTAATGCTTATTTGATGTAAATATTTATGTCAATATGCTAATACCTTTACGAATCCAAATACGGTTTACGTTCTCTAAACCTCAACAGACTTAGCTGTTCCTTATTAAATAACAAATTATAATATTATGTATGTCATATAACGACCGTCATACTCTAGGAAGACGCAAAAAACTTAAATGAAATAAACAATGTACAATCAGAGAAGTTAAAACAGATACATATCGTAAATCTAAGTAATTTGGTTGGGTGATGTCAAACATACGCCGACAGATCACGACTTACATAGAATTGACCAATTCCGACCAAATAACGTAGGTCCTTCAACTAGCTCTTTTTCAATTTGCCTCATTATATATGCTTTGTTAGTTGTAGTCAGAATAAATAAACATACTAATGCCACAAATGTGAAAGTGCCTTTTTCTAAGTTACCTCTTCACGCTCAAACTGCTGGACCGATTTTGCTGTAAATTTGGTATGCAGATATATTGAGTCCCGGAAAAGAACACGGGATACCATTTATTCCGATAAAATGTACGGTTCAAGTGCAATAAACGAATTTTGGGGCAACGGAGTTGCGGACATTGTCAACTCAAATATTATGTTACGATAAAATTGAAATCATCAAGCTTCCAAGAATCTGACTCCCCGTCAATACTCAGCTTAATTCCAAATTAATTAAAACATGTCAAAGTTCCGTGTGCAGCGAAATGAAATTTTAACGCGGAGCACCGCGCCAGAATATATGACGTCATAAACTCGTGATGCTATGACATAAATTTTTATTATACTGGTGGAACCTAAATGGAAGCATTTGGCGTGTGCATTTTGATGCTATTTTACGCTCGGGTCCGGTAATCCTACCAGGTCGTTTTATGATAGTAAGGAGGCAAGCGAGCAGACGGGTTGGAACAGACCTGATGGAAAGCTACAGCTGTCGCCTATAGACACTCACGACATCCGAAGGGTCGCAAGCCGGCCTCTATGAGGGAATAGGGATAAGAGATTTGTTTATTTATCACTCCGGTCGAGCCGGCCCTTTCGTGCCGAAGCATGGCTCTCCCACGACAAAATTGTTGGGTAAAAACAACATATTCCATAGTTTTGTGAAGCAGCGTAAAGTTATGGCACGTACATCACATACGCCACGTAGCCAGTTGCTACGCCACGTAGACGTTAGCTACGTCATATAGTTACAATTTAACAAAGCTCTGCCAGCTTGCTATCCCACATAGTCGATTGCTACGCCACCACGTAGCCAGAGTTACGTCACGTAGCTATCTATTACCTACGCCATATGGCCAGTTATAACGACAGGTAGGTAGTTGCTACGCCACGTAGAAAGTTACTATGGCAAGTAGCCACTTGCTATACCACGTAGCCAGCTGTTACACAAGATAGCCAGTTTCTAGCTTAACCACAATCGCGCCCTAGGAACGTAGAACGGGGGGACGACGACTAAGAATACTACCGCCGTCAGCGTTGACGGCCAACTGAGAGAGTAACACGGTCGGTTACCATAGTAACCGATCTTACTACTCTGTTAGTTGGCCTCATGTATAAGGCGCGGTATAGCTCTTGTGGTCAAGCTATAGTAACAATTTCACTTAGCATGCAGTTACGCCACGATACGGCTAACGTCACGTAGTTTTTTAGATTATTTTGCTAAAACAATATTACACGCGAATCTCTGTTTGGAAAAAGTAACAAAAGGAAGATGAAAATTTAGTGATTTGACTATTCCTTTTAAAAACAAAATCCACCGTCCTCATGTTTTAATTCCAACAATTAAGGGCTCCTTTGTAAAGTTTAAAAATTGATGTGTATTTTTGTAGTGTCATTTGTGAGACCCTTGGGCCTCTTTGTAAAGATGTTTAAGAATTAAAATAGCCTTTTGTTCACCTGATTACTTAGTGAGCTCTGAAGTACTGAAAAGATTTTAAATTCGTTAGTAAATTATGAACGCTTGAAATGTTAAAGTGACAAGCGTTTAATTTTATTTTATAAAGCCCCATATGGGTGGGTTTCGTACCTAAAGGTTAAAAACAGGATCTATTGCTAAGAATACGGTGTTTTTCTGACTGACCATCTGTCCGTCTGTTTGTCTATCCATCTATCTCCAGGCTGTATCTCAAGAACTGTTACCCTAGAGAGATGATTTTTTTCATATATTACTAGCTTCGCTCGCGGAAAATGATAATGAATACCTATGATCTATATATGTCCTAAAATTGAGTAAAAACCACGTACTGGCTCCGTTGTAGTACATAATATGTATAAGAGATGGCGATGTATGTAAAAAATTATTACCCCTGTTTCTTTTCAAATTTTTCCAGAATTTTCTTTGCTATAAACCTCACGGAGCCCGAGACCTTTCCAACGAATGTAAAACCGTGGTTTGACCACAGGCACAGACCGCACGAACCAATTTTTAAATGTAAAAATTGGTTCGTGCGGTCTAGGGTTATATCGTCAGGAAGGAAAACCCGATTTATTTTTATATGATAGACCAGACCATGCTCGCAACTTCGCTGCGCTAAAATTTGTTTATTACGGGAACCGTGCATTTTCCCGGGATAAAAAGTATTCTATGTGTTGCCTAGACTTAATAGCTATTAAATGAAAAAAGATTTATCCGAATCCCTTCAGTAGTTTCGGAGATAAGCGCGTACAAACAGACAACTTTTTTGTCGATTTGTGTTCTATTACATTAATTAGTTTTTAAAAATATTAATTGTACAGACACGCCAATTGTACTGTTTTATTATATGTATGTATAGATGAGTTTCCGTTGCCGCTATAATAACAATATGTACATGAAATGTATGTGTGTGCCACACTCATACACATACACACACATACAAACACACACACACACACACACTAACACACATTAATACGATAACGATATTAGTTAGTACAATAAATACAATGGAGATAATGCAGTATAAGCTCAAAACGAATTTCGGCGTAACGGAGTTGCGGGCTTCGACTACTAAACTTCGTCCGTAAGAGCCTCCGTGGACTAGTGGGTAAGACCTTTTGTTCGCACTCGAGAGGGTGCAGGTTCAAGACCCGGCGCGGTGGAGACGTGTACCAATGATTCCGATCTCAAATACATAATACGGATGCTCGGACGGAGCCGGCCCAACTGGAGTGATACCACGGCCTCACAGAAAACTGGCGTGAAACGGCCCTATCCTGATCCCTCATAAATACCCGCAACGCACTTGCGACTCTTCAGATGTCACGAGTGTCCACGGGCGACGGCAATCGCTTTCCATCGTGTAGCCCGCCTGCTCGCTTGCCCCCTATATATTATTAAAAAATCTCCATCAACCACTCGCTCTTCTAGACACGATGGCAGCGAAGTCGCAGCAAGGAGCGGTGTCCGGCCGGGACAGCGCTGTCTCTAGCACCGGACAGCAGCGGGACGGACGGCGCCGACCTCAGCGCCGACAGCACGCCTGCCAACTCACCGAGACATCGACCTAGTCTGAGAAAAGGTAACCAGGCTCTTATGCCCGCGGTACAAGTGTTAGTTTTTCGTTAGATGAACACACAACAAACATAGAACATGTGAAGCTAGAAGTAGCTTGTTAAGTCACTGATACTAGCTTGAGAAACTAGCCTCGTGTGTTTCGGTTATTAGGTAAAATGTACTTGCATGTTCAATGACACTAAGCGATGCTTAAGGCAGAGTTTATACGAAGTAATTTTGGAACCGGTCAGTGACTAGCAAAATATATAGCGGGGAGGTAAGAGTACTATTTTTGTAGCGTTGTGAAGATTTAGTACCTTTTGTAGATGAGGTAAGGCGTAAAAAAATTATAAGGACATTTTTTATTTTATCGGTGGGATAAGGCGCTACAGCGATTTTAAGGTTTTAAAAAAGAAATTGTTTAGGCGCTCTCTTTGGTGAATTTTCAACACCCCCTATCTTAATTTGTCGGTAAGTACGTAATCTCGGAACTTAAAACTAACTTTTCAAGAAAGAAAATAACTAAGAAATCAGATTTTTATACCATGATAACCAGAGACATGTAGAAAGCCTGTACTAGCTCAATCTGACCCCTTTGGCCTCCCCTACAGGCGCAATATTTTCGTCAGCCAACGCAAGCTTTTGTAAACTGCATTCATGAGGCAAAATATAATGAAAGGCTGGTTAGTTTCAATCAATTTTTACTCAGCTATCGTAAAGTTAAAATTCGGAAAGAATCATATCGATATCCATAAATGTCACAATTTTCAAAACTGCCACAGAACATTCCTGATAAAACGTTTTAGTTTGTTAACTACAGACAAAGTAGGGGTGTAAGAATGGTGAAATATTTTTAATCAGGATTCTTGTAGCTAAAATGACAATTATATAAAGTATCACAGCCTCTGATATGACGCAGGTAAATCTTTGTTTATCTCGAGAGCCTAGATCTGTTCAGATTCGCGATAGTGTCTGAAACTTAGACGTTTGTCTAGAAAATAGGTCACTATAGATAGTTTTTTTTTTCATTATTATAGTGGTATTCTGCTATTCATACAGATTATTTAAAAACTATTAGGTGCCCGCAAACTTCGTTACGCAAACATTTGTATATTACGCGGGAATTGTACATTTTCCCGGGATAAAAAGTGTCCTATATGTTGCCCAGACCTAATAGCTAGTAAACAAAAAAAAAATCAAATCCGTCCAGTAGTTTCTGAGATTAGAGCGTACAAACAGACAACTTTTTTTTTTCTCGATATGAGTTTTATTACTTTTCCTTAGCACCCCCGCATTGATAATTTTATAAAAATATTAAATGTACATACACTCCAATTTTACTGTTTTATTATTTGTATATAGATTATTCTTTACTATTATATAAGAATAACAATAAGAAACATTTATTCTCCACATCACACAACACAATATAGACAAAAATTGACACGAGAGAAAATAGAAAAGGTGTACAAATTCCTATTAATATTGTGTGATGCCAAAAACGGTATTCAGCTCAGTATTAGCAGCGACTGCTGCGCTGAGTTTCCGCCCGGACCAAAAAAGTGTGACGTCACAATTGTTATCAGGCCCCCATGCGTTTTTTTCATACCTTTTCTGTCTACTTGATAAAATTATTTACAGGATCAGTAATTATATACATTAACAATCAAATTAAGGTAAATTGCAAAGGCTGCCGCGACACAAAATAACTCAAATAAAACGCCAGTTCGTGTATAAGCTATAGGTTTTTTTTAATTTATTTAATTTAATAAAACTTAAGAACTAGTACAAATTGTTCTCGCCAAACCGAAGTTTGTCGGCGAGATGCGCTCATTTGCCTCATCATCTTAACAAAATATGTTATAACAAACAAAAACAGTTTTCACGACATCAACTTAAGATAATTTTTACAATAATATGTATTTACAATATTATATATTCTAAAATAATGAATTCACTGAAATTGTTTGTTTGAATCAAAATATTTCGTACAATTGAAATCAGCACAAATTCTTTAGGTGACGATGAAAACATTCCACGTTTTTTATAACCCGCTACAATACACTGGTGTTTAAGTTTATCAAAACCGAGATGCGGTAATGTTTAACAAGCAGTGTACACAATCCGTTATGCATAATGAAAAGTAACATGGGGTATGTTACTTTTGTCGGTGGTGAAATTGTGTTTATACGCGGCGCGGCTTGTCGGTGAAAAATTATTGCGTCGCTCCTCCGAGACTGTCACGAATAGAGTTTTCGCGAGCCCATCGACGTGTCATACCTGGATATTGCGTTGCGTTACGCTTGTTTTATATTTACTTACTTTAACGTTTATTTTATACAAAACAAATAACATTTATTGTTGTGTTTGTTTACATATTATAAAAAAAAATACGCAACAGGTACTGCTAATTTTCAAAAAAAAATTAAAGGACGGTAAAAAATACAATATTCCAAGGCTAAAGTTATTAGATACAGCCGTTTTTTTTACAGTCTACATAAATATAGTAACTAAATAGTCTTACTTAAAAAGAAGATTCAGTGTACCTAAAATTTTGTAAATATCTACTATAATTATTCACATGTACACAAAAGTATGTGCATCTAATTTCACTTAAATTCTATGCGCTTCTGACATAAAAAATTAAATTCTATTACTATAAAGTTTAAAAAACCATATCACTTTATTAATATATAAAAATAAGTCGGGTTTTCCTTCCTGACGCTTTAACTTCAGAACGCACGAACTGATTTTCACGGTTTTGCATTTGTTAGAAATGTCTCAGGCTCCGTGAGGTTTGTAGCAAAGAAAATTCAGGAAAAAATTCAAGAGTTTAAAAATTCATTCAAAATCACCGCGGACAAAATCGCGGGCAAAAGCTAGTTATGTATAAACACCGACTGAACCGCAGCGGCTTTCAAGCAAACGTCGTGTGCAACGTTCTTAGATATGGTACATCAAATCTATCGCGTATTGCCCTATAATTTATGAGCCCAGGGTTAATTTGAAGTATATCTAACGAGATTTTCGTGCAATACGTGTTTGCGAGAGTTTTCCGGATTATCTCTAAAATAACAAGTCCTGACTGACTGATTCATATTCGCCGAGCAAAAACTGTTAAACAGCCATGAAATTTGGTGACTAAGATTGTTGTCGTGGCTAGACACCCGCTAAGAAAGGAATTTAACAAATTTCACCCCTTAGGGAGTGAAATAGGGGTGAAATTCAAAATTTGTATAAGAATTCGTCATTTATTCAGTTAAAGACATGAAATTTTATTTTTAAGCTACTGATTTAAAATAAATAAATACGTGCCTAAGCATTTTTTGAAATTCTACCCCTAAGAGGGGGTTAAATTTTCTATAAATTTTTCTACGCAAGTTCGTCATTTCTTAAGTTAGAGACCTAAAATTTTGTTTCTGAGCTGCTGATTCAAATAATTAAATTATTAAAAATGTTTTAAGCCTGGTAAAATCAGTCATTATTATGTCTTAGGTGAGAGAGGCACGCTTGAGGTCTTACCGTTTGGAGTCTTAAACCTGACCTATAGACCCAAGTAAATTCTTCAAGGCCGTCTAGGGGTCACTGCTTAGAAATGGCCTCTTAAAGGCTACATTTACTTTCTTAAGTAAAATATTATTATGTAAATAAGGAACGTTTACATTGAGTCTTTTATGTTTTCAACCTTCTTGCATACATTAAGACATTATTCAGTCTGTTGTAGATCAAAAGGAGCTCTGATAAAATCCTATATCAGAGCGCTTTTTATATTTTTCATAATTGGACGCATTATTTATTTTGTAAGGAATAATTATTCGTTAATAAAAAATTACCATTTCGTTTTTATCTATATTTCTTCACGGAACATAATCATCTGCCTACTTATCAAAGGTTTTTTATGATATTTAGGGGGCGAATGAGCCATCGCCCATGGACACTAGCGACATGCGAAGAGTCGCAAGCGCGTTGCCGGCCTCTTTGAGGGATTCGAAGTGGGAATAGGGATAGGGGGATTAGGGAAGTTGGGCCACCCACCGGTAAACTCACTCACTGAACGAAACACACCACAACGCCGTTTCACACCAGTTTTCTATGTTTCAACTACCGCGCCACAACACAAAAAACATTTACGCTTGAACACAGAAACTTCTCCTTTTAGTTAAACTTATAAAATTGACTTCCGCCCGCGACCACGTTTTTACAACATTTATCTCGATTTTACAACATTTTTGATCGGCTCGGCTCCTATAGGTCGTAGTTTGATGCATAGCTTTTCTCGATAAATGGACTAACCAACTCAAGAAGAATTTTTCATTTCCGGCCAGTAGTTCATGAGATTAGCGCGTTCAAACAAACAAATATCAATATTATTCGTATAGATGAATTGTTCTGACACTAAAAATAACATTAAAAACATCTTGAACATTAAAAGAAAATTAATAATACTTGTTTTGCTGACCGTAATTAAAGAAGATAAAACATTTTCTTTATTTGTAGTACAAATTGTGACGAAACAGGAACCTTTCTAAAAAGAAAAGATTTGTATCACTCCACAAATATAAACAGGGTAATCCGATTACACGGGGCCCGGGCAGCAAAAACTTGGGGACATAATCGTATTTGCTTGATAAACTATTGTCTCGGACCACAAAGGGTTCTCAAAGGTCGAACACTTTAAATTAAATCTACTTTTCGCAGGATCGTTTGAGCCAATTGAGTTTCTACAATTTCTAAAGGTGTTCCAATGGTCCCATAAAGTTGGACGAATCTAAAATTTTTCTAAACTTATTTCGGGGGGCGATTTTTTTAAAGTTTGATTCTCCTTTCAGTTACGGTCTATTTCGTGGCGGACGGACAAGAGCTTCGAGCTTCGACGGAAACTTTTTAACGTGATGAAGGAACACAGTATATCTTTCATTTAAGCAGATGTTGTGAGCTGATAGACTTTTTTTATGATACTAAGGGAGCAAGCGAGCAGATAGGTCATCTTATGGTAAGCAACTGCCATCGCCCATGGACACTCGCGACATCGAGTCGCAAGCGCCTTGCTGGCCTCTTTGAGGGGTTAGGAATAAGGATAGGGGATTGGGGAAGTTGGGCCACCTATAAACTCACTCACTGAATGAAACGCGGCACAACGCCGTTTCACGCCAGTTTTCTGTAAGGCCGTGGTAGCACTACGGTCAAGCCAGCCCATTCGTGCCGGAGCATAGCTCTCCCGCGGCAAAGACTGAGAGCAAGAGTCCGGCAGACTTACGTTTAAGTAACAAACTTCAACTGTTTGTTGATTGTCAGCAATAGAGATTTAATCCATCAATCAATGTCAGATAGGTACGATAGGTTAATACTGTTTCATCTCACATTTGATTTGATCGAACCTACTGCATGCATTCTATTACTGTTGTTACTGTCCTTGCGCGTCACACAAATTCCTCTTCGTGCGCGAGACCGTCAATCGAAGTGAACCGAGCGACGGGAATGGGACCGGGCCGGCAGCCAAGAGTTATTTATTTGAAATTGGAAACTCCGTTATTGTCCTCGCAACAAGAAAGCAACTTGTTGACATTTTCAAGGAGCTATATCGCGTTACTCCGATAAATCATTGTTAGTTTGTAACTTGGTGCTGAAGTTTCTAGCAAATGTAGCTCCTATTCCAGTCAACCGGCTTATAAAAATGTATACTTCTATAGCATTATGCCGTAAAGCGTCGTCAATTAAGGAAAACGGTGAGAAAATCTATTCAATTTTACCAGAACGGTATGTGAATGTATAATGGGGGAAATTGAAAGAGAGCCAGTTGACGGACCTATGTCATTTGACAACTCCATGTAAGTTATGACAGATCACAACTTACATGGACGAGTTTGACATGACCCGACCAAATTACTGATGAGTACAATCAGAGAAGTTGAAACAGATACAGATGATCTGTATCAATTTCCACTTCTCTGATTGTACATATTTAAACTTTTTAGTATTGTACATAAATATTTTGACGTTCATAGAGGACTACAAATCCGGAATGGTTCCCTTTATAAAATATCTCTTTATAAAATCGGAAGTTTAGAAAGTCAGTAGCCAGCCTAAAGACTATTATAAAATTATATTTAAAAAATGTTATTTGTAATATGTCATATATGTAATGTATATATGACCGGAGTGATACCGGCCTCACAGAAAACTGGCGAGAAACGGCGTTGTGCTGTGTTTCGTTCATTGAGTGAGTTTACCAGTGACCCAACTTCCATAACCCCTATTCCCATTCCTTGTTCCCTCATAATTCCCGGCAACGCAATTGCGACTATAGGTCGCGAGTGTCCATGGGCGACGGCAGTTGCTTTCCATCAGGTAACCCGTCAGCTCGTTTCCCCCCTAAATATCATAGAAAAAAACAGCTAGCTATGATTTCGACTAGTCGGCTTGCTTCAAAAACTATACTAGCCTCGTAAATGCCTGGCAGTATAGCCGTGTTAACGTAAGGTCAGTACACCTCACATCCGCCCTTATGCTCGCTGCCGGATATCATCAATACACTCAATTTGATCGATGAACTAATTTGATAAGCTCTGGACCTGTTTTACCTCGAAAAGTATTCAAGTCTTATCGTAGGGGTCGTCCATAAATAACGTCACATGAAGATAGAGTAACGCTACGTTTGGTCTTTAAAAACAAGGCTTAAAAGAATAGACGTATTTTAGCATGTAAATTTTGACTTTTTAACACGAGCGAAGCCATAAGCAGAACCTGGTCGTTATGTTTAAGCTTGATGACAGACAGTTCAAAGTTACGCTCGTCTGTAATCTGTGTTAACTAATTACGATATCAGCTGAGCCATGATTGATCTACGGCTACCGGGTTTCCCGGCTCATATGGTGGCTGTTGGTAATTACCAATAAATAATTGGGCTCTCGACGAAATTGTGAGACTTTGGCGCCGGTCGACGTTTGTGTTGGTCGAGCGAAATCGCCCCAAACAAAACTAGTTGATAACCAATTGTACGAAGTATATTTCGGCACACACGTATACAGTTTATATTTGTCATATTCGTAGAAATACCAGAATTATAATATCTATGGACTCTTTACACCACGCCAGTCTGGCCCCATTCTAAGTACCCGAGGGACTCGTGTTACAGGTACCAGACAACGGAAATATATTTAATACTTTTTATACCATACACATATTTAAGATTTTTATTACGTGATACACATATTTAATACACATCCAAGACCCAGGAACATTGAAAAACATTTTGTTCCGACGGCGGGATTCGAACCCGCGACCCCCGGCTTAAGCTACCAACGCGATCCACAAAGGACGACATGGAGTCCGCTAGCACATAGTATTCTTTATTTTTGTCACAAGGGAAAAACAATTCAACAGCAAGCAAAGTCTTTGACAAGATAAACTCAGGAACTACTCGCCGGAAATAAATATATTTTCGTGTTGGTTAGTCTATTAGAGCCGCGCGGTAATCAAAAATTTTGTAAGAACGGGTTATTTTATAAAGGTTTACGTGGACGTTGTCGCCGACAACAGCTGGTGATAAATATCACTCAAAAGCCCACATTGTATTAAATCACCTGACGCTCTAAGTACTTTAGGGTCCAAAGCTCTCATAAACAAGAATACTAATTAAGAAGTTTGACAATACAATTTCGTATAAACAACTGGAAAAGATGGCTTTAAATACACCGTAAAAATCCTTATTTTGGAGGCCATCCAAACTGGGCCGTTACAGAACAGCGGTTAAAAGCTTTGCCGGGTTTCCTTCCGCGATTATATTTATTGGCTCGGGGAGGGCTTCATAAGCACTACAACTTTTGTCCATATTCGATGATGATTGGCTGAAACGAAAATATTTTATAGATTTCGGACGTTTATATTATAACTATCAATATTTGAACTACTTACAATTAATCTATATTAATTTAACCTACGGTAAAATATCATTGGTTTTTTATGATATTTAGGGGGCAAGCAAGAATTACCTGATGGAAAGCAATGCCCATGGACACTCGCGACATCCAAGGTCGCAAGTGTGTTGCCGGCCTAAATACTTACTCACTGAACGAAACACAGCACAACGCCGTTTCACGCTAGGGTTCTGTGAGGCCGTAGTATCATTTCTGTCGAGCCGGCCCATTCGTGACGAAGCATGGCTCTCCCACAGCAATGAGCTTTCGTATTATGTACTTGACATCGGAAAATATCTCATTGGTACACACCTTCACCCGGATTTAAACCTGCACCCTCTCGAGTGCTAACCTAATGTCTCACCCACTAGGCCACGGACGTTCTAAATGATAATTATGAATGTGTAATATACAAGGTGTACCAAATATATGTGATAGTACTTTAGGTTTGTAAATTAAATGCTACTTTGATTTTGTTATTCCCTGTATAAAAAGTGTCACATTTATGTACCTTAGCTCGCAAAGAGTATAATAGCTTTTGGGTGTAAGTATGATAACAATAGTAATGATGATGATGATGATAATAACAGTGTCTATGATGATGTTAGACTATAATATAATAATAATTATTATTATTATTATCTCCGCTCCGCATACGTTACTCCAGTCAATATGATATTAAGTGATGATGATAATAGTATCGATGATCATGATGATGCTAGGATATAAATTACGTAAAGTGTTCCCGAGTGTCTATCTCCGCACTGTCTACGTTATACTGGCCAATGTGATAATGAGTGATGATGACAATTATCATAATGATGATGACAGCATCGATGATGATGATGTTAGAATTTAAATCATTTTAAGTGTTCCCGAGTATCTATCTCCGCACTGTCTACGTTATACCGGTCAATGTGATAATGAGTGATGATGACAATTATCATAATGATGATGATAGTATCGATGATGCTGATGTTAGAATTTAAATCATTTTAAGTGTTCCCGAGTGTCTATCTCCGCACTGTCTACGTTATACCGGCCAATGTGATAATGAGTGATGATGACAATTATTATAATGATGATGATAGTATCGATGATGATGATGTAGAATTTAAATCACGTTAAGTGTTCCCGAGCATTTATCTCCGCACTGTCTACGTTATACCGGCCTATGTGATAATGAGTGATGATGACAATTATTATAAATATGATGATAGTATCAATGATGATGATGTTAGAGTATAAATCACATGAAGTGTTCCCGAGCGTTTATCTCCGCACCGCATACGTTACACCGGCCAATATTATCGGCGTAGATTTACGGCACGCCCGCCTGAAAATACTAGGTCCTTTTTCAAAACCTAAAACACTAGATATTCTGTGACAATTTCAGCTAAAGTTTTATGTAACATTTGTATTGTGTATCAATTCCTAAACTGAAGTGATGAGCACGAGTATAAAAATGCAAATTTTTGGAAAAAAAATCTCTGACATATTTTATTTCACTGATCAAATTCAGATGTCTATTTAAAAAAAACTGAAATAGTATTAGGAAATCGTTATACGGAAAAAATTAAATAATACCAATCTTATTAGAGTAGAAATAAGATGTCTGAATTTAGTCAGGTGGAACAAAGGTTTTATTGGATCACGTTATATGAGACACTTACATTTTAAGTGACTTGTAAACGAAACGATAGAGTATTTTACAATTCCTTCCAATAACATATTCTATAGACGAAGATATATATGTCAATTTGCGATCCAAGGCGGATTACATCAAAGATTATGCACGCGTCTTACTATACATAGAAAATTGATTACGTCAATAAACTATACATCCACGTTGTGGTACACTACAAAGAGGTATTGTGTATGACAAAGCTAGTAATTACGTGATGGCACGGCTTAACGCCTAAGTACTGTATTGATACCATCTGAACC
This sequence comes from Cyclargus thomasi, assembly GCA_026546445.1. NCBI lineage: Eukaryota > Metazoa > Arthropoda > Insecta > Lepidoptera > Lycaenidae > Cyclargus > Cyclargus thomasi. The sequence continues at coordinate 17,431 of JAOTAV010086674.1, read as the reverse complement.
AAATTATTGGTACAATAGCGTGACCTTTGTTTACATTCAATATCGAACAAATGTCGGCATGCTTTATTATTAACATGGCGTAGATTTAATGAGGGGTATTATCAGTTACCTTGACGATATACTTTTTACTTGATTTCAGTAAAGGCTTCTTCAGAATTCGTTTCCCGCATGCGGACACCAAAATACCAACATACATATTACAGATTCAATGCATTCGGATGTTCGAATGCGAAATTATTCATTAGGAAAACTTAGCCGCAATCAGGTAAAAAGTATGTCATCAAGGTAACCGGTTATAATGACCCTTCATTCAATCTTCCGCCTTAAAACTATGTCTGTGAAAGGGTGATGTTTTAAAGAGTTTTCGTATATTTTAACGTACCACCAAAGAAATTGATTCATAGCTCGACGACGGACGGCAGATATTGGACATAAACTTATCATGTGACACATGGTTAGGTTACGTCAAATATCTTTTTAAATCGAGATCTGTTGGCTGGTTTTGATATAACGCTACCAAATTACTTAGTTCCGTAATCTGGCTGTGAATAACTTCCCTGACAGTACACCCTTACTTTAATGCTGATTCTTTAAAAGCAAATAATGTGTATATATATTTTTATGTTCCGGACATTAACACCGGGACTTGTGATTTAATAATAATTGTATCTAATAACTCGGTTCTTAACAATCGTATGTTCTGTAAGGTAGGTAGGTGTTATTATTTAAAATACTTCTAAAAGTACTTTGCACACTTACATAGGGCAGAATGTTGGATCCACTCCATATATTGTAACACCTTTCTGTAGCACATTTCATGCAATTAATATTATTATTATTACATAATGACTCATTCACTTATACCCTCTATTTGTTAACTTTAGTCAATATCAAGGAAAATATATAGTAAGCAATATACTTAATAATGAAATATATGTATCATATAATAAAAATCTTAAATATGAGTATAGTATAAAATTATTAAATATATTTCCGTTGTCTGGTACCTGTAACACAAATCCCTCGAGTACTTAGCACGGGGTCAGACTGACGTGGTGTGAAGCGTCCATAGATATTATTATTATATTATTATACACTAGAGAAAAATCAATTTGAGAGGGTATTTATAATTAAAGTCAGCGCTTAATACTGAGAACATGATTAAAAGATTTTGACATGCCGTTTTCGACGATCTCTGTAGCTCAGTTGGTAAGCGCGTTGGGAGCTTAAGCCAGGGGTCGCAGGTTCGAATCCCACCAACGGATCAAAAAAACAGTTTTTCATTGTTCCTGTGACTTGGATGTGTTTGTACACAAGCCCGTAACACGAGTCCTTCAGGTACTTACCACAAGCCCAGACTGACGTGGTGTAAAGCGTCCATAGATAGTATTATTACTATAAATAATAATAATATCTTACGACGCTTTACACCACGTCACGGGATTCGAACCCGCGACCCCCGGTGTGAGCTAACAATGTGTTCAACCACTGCGCCACAGAGGTCGTCGCTCAATAAAGGTCTGTTTATGAATGAAAACAGCATCTGACTATTAAGTATTAATAAGGGCTCATAGAATTTCGATACATTGAGTTGGAAAATGAGTATACATAAAGACGTGTCGCTTAGTTAAAGAAACTTGTGACCAGCACTTAAGTAGTTTTCATAGCTCACCTACAGAAATTTTCGAGTATATCTTTTGGTATATATATTTTGTATCTTTTATATAGAGAACTGCTCCTAAGAGAATCAGCTACTGCGAGTTCGGGACTTGTGAACCAGACCCTCATAAAATAATAAAGGACTCCCCTGTTTTACGCCATTTGTTACAAAATATCGAACAAGGGAAATCTCGTGAGTCATTCTAGGAATGACTAGGGTGTAGGCACCCACCTTACTTGTTTTACGCGAAGTGTTTTTATCATCCGCTAAGAAAGAATCGCGTAGTTCTAAGCTCAGCTGTGCATAATCAGAATTTCTGATGAGAAAAAATCGGACGCACCAATGGAAAGCACTTTGAATATGTTTTGTTGTGGGGATCTGACAGGCGTTCGAATTTTTCTCTGTGATTCGTCCGAATCAGAATGTGCGGCCGGACATAAAGGGATCTCAAGTACATAATACGGATGCTCATTGGCCGGCTCGACCGGAGTGATACCACGGCCTCACAGAAAACTGGCGTGAAACGTCGTTGTGTTGGGTTGTTAAGTGATTGAGTTTTCAATAACTGAATTTCCCCAATGCGTCTATCCCTTTTCCATTCCCTATTCTCTCATAAAGATCGGCACACTTGCGACTCTTCGGATGTCACGGGTGTCCATGGGCGACGGCAGTTGCTTTCTATCAGGTAACCCATCTCCTAGCTTGGCCCCTGAATATCATAAAAAACAAATCATGTTTACTAAAGAGCTTGTTTTGCTGATAAGCTTTTTACCACTGTCAACCAATCTGATCCCATGGATCCTGAAATACTTAATACACATCTATAACCCTACTTCACTTGAACTTTACTGAGCTACAGAGGTCGTTATAAAAATACGCCATTACAAATTCCATGGGAATCAAGTGAGAAGAGATAGCGTTGCGCTGTTTTGTCCGGTGAGTTTCTTTACCGGAGACCAAATTCCGTACACGTAACGTATCGCTATTCCTTCATCAAGAAGCGGGCAACGTTGTAACGCACCCGATGTTACAAGTGTCCATGAGCATGAGAGAAATTAAAATTTCTTAAAAAAAGAGAAAGAATAAAACTACAGTTTTAGCTCACCAAAATATAGTATTTGACCTTTTAATAACCCACGGGAATTGATATATCCACCATCATTAAATTCGTCGATTTTAATCTTAATATCATCGATCGCATACAAAATTCATGCAATTGGTACAAATCCTTTAAAAGCTCATTAATTTTTCATTCATTTTGATGCAATGTCTAGAACAGGCTTAAATATGGAGCTTTTTATAAAAAGTAATTTAACATCACTTGTCGCTGTAGGGCCGAGACTAGCTGTTGAGCATTTCAACATCGACTCATTCAGTTGAAACTTTAATTACTCTCATCTCATTTATAGAAATATTATTTTCATTTGCTCCTATATCAAATGGTAGTCTGTCTAGTCGTTCTTTTTTCTTTCGAGTAGGACGAGTTTCTGAATAACAATAAAGATATTTGTTCTGAAAAATTTTGTGACACCAATTGTAAAATCATTTTTGTAACAATATAATTATTTAATCTGAAAGATTAAAGGCCGCCGCAACCATCGTTTATTATTTAAGCCAGGTGACACGCAACAATAACAATATTTTACAGATGTTAATAAAGTTCAAATTTGCATAACCGTAATTTGGAAGTGCAATGCATTTGACGCTGAATAAAATTATTAATACCGGATGAATTGTGAGCTGCATCCAAAAATGAGCTGTAAGTCACTCGTAGTGAATCTATTAGTGGACCACATGCACCGTATTTAATGTTTTATTGATTTACATCGCTATTTAGTTGCGCGGCGCGATGACCTGTAACGGCCAGATTAAACCGGCAACTCGTTCAAATTTAGTAGCCGAAAACGTCGTAAATACAAAATTTCAGCATGCGCGAATTCAGCATGCGATAAGAACGATTCTTGCTTGCGCGGTTGTCACATGTTATCATAATTTATTATGCGATCCCGTAGGTGCTAAATTTGTGGTGCAATGCAAATTCGACTTTATTAGCATAACTATACCGTTGGCAAAATAATTGATGATGCGATATTTTCGAGGGGATCGATGCTGGGGTTTTAACTCGTTACTCTTGGCTTAATGCGTTTTTCGAGGCGATTTTGTGTTTTGCTGATATACTTGAGATAAGTGTCAGTATCAATTTTATAAAATTTCATAAAAGAGGGGAGTCGTGGAGCTGTAAAACTGTTATTCACATTTTTATTAAAAAAAAAGGATTAGGTTAAAGATCAGATCTACCTTATCTATGTTTTTTAATTTACTAGATTAACATTGCATGCCAGGAAACGATTTTAGCACCCCCTCGCGATCCTTGGGCACTAAGCTCTATTATCATATAGATTTTTTAAGAGCCTATACTGTCTCACTGCTGGGCAAAGGCCTTCTCCAAGGTCTTCCATGTGTCGCGTTCTGAGGCCGCCGCAGGCCTACCTGGCTTGTAGGCATCCAAATCGTCTCACTATCTTTTTCGAGGCCTCCCACAGCAGTGTCGTCCGTCATCTGGTACCCACACTGTGGTGAACTTTGCCCAGCGGTCAGGATGCATGCTGCTGGTATGACCCGCCCAGTCCCACTTTAATTCGCAGCTTTCATGGCGACAGAAAATTTAAATTTTCAGCTACCATATACATTATAAGGTTATAATTAGACCCTAACCAGGACATATCAAAGACAATAAAGATCACAAGATAGTCATAGTAAGAATCGTGCTCCATTACGTAGCAAAATAAAAAATACTGCACATTTATAATATGTAAAAAACACATTTGACTAAACTTCAGAGGAAGATATAGCAGTTGATAAATTAAGTTGTACGTCTACGGAGAATGATAAATAGGGCTTTCAGGCAGAAATTTATGTGTGACTTGTATGGGAAAGAATACGACATTATAAGCATTGGATCCCTTTTCCTTGTTTGCTGATTCTTGCGTGATTTACCGACGCTCTGCACTTTTAAGGGCACGTACCTAATGATATATGAGCGTATAACTTGATCCTTATGTCTCGTTATTGAGGATTTGTCTGTTGCTCTGCGAATATTATTCATGTTACGAGTCGTTTCATCAATATGTCTTGTCGGCTTCTACTTTATTTAATGTTTGAGCGGTAGTTTTTTATTTTGCTCGTTTATTTTGCTTTGAATATATGTATTGAATTTATTTTTTATTCCACAGTAGCATTTAACTGGTATTTATATATTTCTTTCTTAGCTAACGAATTTCGTGAAAACGCCTTCGATATTTAAGACGTTTTTCATTTTGTCCACTTCAATTATTGTTTCTATATCCTATAAATTCTCATGTAGTCACATATCTCAGTTCAGCGGTTTGTCAAGAGATAACGGACTCATCAACATTCGAACACCCACCTTTATATTTCCCATTATCAAATTCATACGTACGGCTGTATTTCATTATTTTGTTTCAACACAGAGCCGTACCGCCTATACCTGCCCGTCTGATTTATTGTGCGAGCTTTTTTGGTCGGGTTGTGTTTGTAAATTGAAAAGCGTGACGCGGAATTACGTTTCATATTACGCCTGCTGAAATAATTGGTTTCAGCAATACCGGGTTTTTATGGAGAAACACATTTCTGTGTACGTAATACGTATGATATCGGTTGAAGATTTGTAAATTCATTGCATTATATTCGTACAATTCTAGTGGTACAGGGCTCTTCACTCGGTGGTTGTGGGTTCGATTCCCGCGTTGGAAACATGTTATTTCTAAGTTTGGTTAGGACAATGCGGGCTGATCACCTTATTGTCTGACAAGTAAGATGATCCATGCGTCGGATGGGCATGTTAAAAGTTGGTCCTGCGCCGGATCTCTAGCCAGTCATCCGCCCCACTGGGTTATGTGAGTAAAGGAAGAGAGAGTGCTCTTGTGTACTGCGGACACACTTGGGAGATATAAAATTACTCCTGCGTAACAGGCCTAGTTTCAATGAAACCGGCCATTGCCACCGAAACCGGTGTGGAAGCTATTATTATTCGTACAATTAACTTGATTGAATTCGCATTAATAGGACATAATATGTGCATTGGCAAGTGTATTAAAAGAAAAAAAGAAAAACCTTTTTTGTTATTAAAAATTGAAATATTATGTTCTATTTTAAACAGCATACTTTATCGATGTTCTAATCTACTCTATTTAACTACAAACTCACCTAAAAGACAGAGTCGTCAGCGGGCGATACGACTTGTGGCTGCTGGGATCAGCCATCGGCGTCCCCCAGAAGTCATCCAAGAGGAGCTGCTTCAGGTTCCCTCCTCCCACCACATCGGCGTTACTGACGATGGCTGGTATATCATCGTGGACGAAATCACCGTTCAAGCTGTTTATATAGCTCAGAACAGCTGTGGCGGTGACCATACAGTATATGGCTGCATCTCCGTTCAGACCTTTCGGCTCCTGCACTCGCCTCTTCATCTTCGGGCTGGTCTTCGATATCACCAAGTTCTTGCATCTGCACATTGGTTGTGGTTGTCACAGGCTGGAACAAGCAAATGTTGGATTAGCTTTTATCCCTCAAACACACGTTATGTTACACATACTCTAACAGAAATTGATTATAGGTGTATAATCCAACCCTTTGGATCATCTAAAACTTTATGATTCTTTGACTTGCTTACGTTTTGATAGTTTTAATAAATTAGTTATTAGTTTTTATTTTCAGTTAGTTATACTAATGTATGAAGGAGAATATGTGATTCTTTTCTCTCCAAACGAGAAACACATTTTAAGATCTCTAAAACCTTGAAAAGTGGAAAAGCTACACTTCAATAACTTTGTTAAGCTTCAGACCCACTTTATAATAATATAATAATAATAAATTGGTAACGTTTTTTTAACTAATATAGGCCAAATCTTTTTAGGAGTTCTCTCCTTTTTCTTACTTTATTCCGTACAATACGGCTCGGAATACTTAAAATATGGAATACAAGAATGAGGACCATAATGAGTGGTATCGGATCGCTCGCATTTTTAGAACATATTTCGAACAATAGAGTCGGTCAGATATTCATAGCATTACGGACGAAAATGCCCCGACCATGACAGCCAATGCATAAAATTTATTTCAGGAATTAGGGGTATTTTTCATTTCGTTTTTCCGAATTGTACGCGCGAGGAAATTGAATGTTCACTAGATTGACACATTGGGAGCTACACTGTAATTAGGTTTTCGTTTTTTTTTAAATTATTTTCTATTTTTTGTTACTAGTGAATTCGGCCGGTAAAAGTCACTTTTGTTTTTTTTTTATCATATTTAGAGGGCAAGCGAGCAGACAGCAGCACTGCAAGGTTACATTATGGAAAGCAACTGCCGTCGTCACCCACGGATACTCGTAACATCCGAAGAGTCGCAAGGGTGTTGCCGGCCTTTATGAGGGAATAGGAATAGGGACAGGGGGATTAAGAAAGTTAGGCCACCGGTAAACTCACTCACTGAACGAAACACAGCACAACGCCGTTTCACGCCAGTTTTCTGTGAGGCCGTGGTGTCACTCAGGTCGAGCAGGCCCATTCGTTCCGAAGCATAGGTTTCCCACGCCAATGAACATCCGTAATATGTACATGAGATCGGAAAATGTCTCATTGGTACACACCTCCACCGGGGTTTGAACCTGCACCCTCTCGAGTGCGAATCAAAGGTCTTACTCATTAGGCTGCGGACCCCTAGAGTCTCTTTCTGTTAGTATTATATGAAAATATTTTATCGCTGTGGCTACACTGATATATCAAATCTACTGCCATGTGCTTGGCCGAATGATGTTAGTACTAAAACAATGCCACACGTTATCCGAATTTCTGATCAGAAAATTCTGCCGCGCTGTTAATACCATAAAAAAATCCATACATAAATAAATCCATACTATACTATAATATAATAAATAAGAAAGTGTTTTTGTTTGTTTATTCGCATTTTGTTTGTTAATTCGCTTCACACAAGAAATCACGTCAAAAAAGCGATGTGAAGTAAGGTGTTTTTTTGTGTGAAGTTAGTTGGGGGCTGGAGAAGGACATAGGCGACATTTTACTGCAATTAAACATCTCATTCCATTGGTATAACAAATAGTTAATATGACATATATGATTCGTTCCATACTTCACGCGCGATAAACTTATTTTGACACAACGAAGTTGCTGGAATCATGTAGTAAATTATAAAACATACCAATATCTTTCTGTTGGTCCTCTGTGTAACTGTCGAGGTTCGGTATGATCGCGTTGCATATTTCCAGCCAGGCTGCGGCCCTCGCGTCCCGGTCCTTGTAGTTCGGGTGCCGCTTGTCCCACAGCAACGGGTGATTTTGTACTTCGTATATGACTCTCTCTGTGTCGATTATAATGGAATATTTCATTTTTAATCGCGAGTATTGGATGTGTTTGAGTACGATCGTGCGTGCGTCCCGCGTCACAGTGGTCATGGTACTGAGGCGGTTGAGCGTGTGCACGCGACGGGTGGCCGCCTCGCTCGGAACATGGCACGCCACGTGACCACCCGTCGCGCACACACGCTTGACGCTAGGGGCGTAACGACCGCGTGCGTGTTGCCAGCTCACACGTAAATTCTGTGTCGCTAATCTAATCGTTTATCTTAATCGGCGAATACAGGCGATGACACGCGAGCACGATCGTGTGGAGGATTTACTGTTCTTGTCCGCCGATAGTCGTCTATATTCGACTTTGATCGGCGAGTTTACAAATTACTACGACCGTGTGTTCGGCACGAATGGGCCGGCTCGACCGAAGTGATACCAAAGCCTCATAGAAAACTGGCGCGAAACGGCGTTGTGCTGTGTTTCGTTCCAAACTTCCCTAATCCCCCTATCCTTATTCCCATTGACTATTCCCTCATGAAGGCCGACAACGCACTTGCGACTCTTCGGATGTGTTGCTTTCCATCAGTTTACCCGTCTACTCGCTTGCCCCCCAAATTTCATTAAAAAAATATTGTAGACGCTTGCACGATGATCGTGACGAATAACGAACATCGGCGATCATATAGATACCGTATATACGCAAATAAATTTATTTTTTACGCTGATATTTTGTTACTTTGAATTATATGAGAGTACTGAGTAGTATACAAAATATATAATAAAAGAAATCGCACTAATAAAATCCACGCGCTTAAAGTTCGCTACGCGGAGACACGAGTTAACTACACACACTTTAAAATTTCATAAAGATTGAGTACAGATATAATAGAAGGCTGGATTCAATAGGAATTATTTACATACGCATAAATGAAATACAAAACATTTATTAACATTTTTATTATCCTATCGAAAAACAGCACTTTCAGTTATAGTCCGGATAGCTGGGTCACAAATAAAACAGCCAACAGGGCTTGCAGCACTTCAACACACACAAAGTTGACAGATGAAATATAAGTCGTGGATAACCTATTCGATATATCAGGATGTGGTGATCAGCCCCTTGGCGAAATAAACTGTTTAAATTTAATAAATATATCTGTCTAAATCCCTACTCCAGCCCTAGGGATGATTTCTTTTTATTTACATATGATGGTACATTCTAATATCAGGTGTTGCCTTCCTGTTTGATGACAACGGTCACCTGACCGCACGAGGGACAGTTCGCGTTCTGAGCGTCCATCTCCATAATAACCTGCATCACTCTCGTCCGAAACATCAGTTTCTGATAATTCGTAAAGTTCTTAAGACTAGGCTGCAGGGATTGAAAAAACGCTAAATCTTCGCTTTCCAATTCCAGCTGATTTCTTATGGTATATTCTTGTACATTATTTTCAAAATCCGATGTCGGTTTCGTCCTCTTTGGCGGTGGTCCTGGGACGGACTGTTGATACGTCGCGGCCGAAGCGGACGGCCACTGTACGGGTACTACTGTAGATGAAGGCATTGCTGTCGTAGGAGAAGACGATCTCAACCCATCATCAGCTTCGGGCAGAGTGTCGTCTGTCGCAGTATCTTCTCTATCCAGAAATGTCAAGAGTTTAAAGTATTCATACTTTCTCTTCCTCTTTTTACCATTTGAATGTTTTAACAGTCTGCCGGGCTCCTTCTGTTTCGTGTACATGTCCCGAGCCGTGCGCCATCTCTGCTGAATTTTTTTATCTGTAACAAAAGGTTAAAATAACAATCCTCATTTTATGACATCCTTTCTACGATAATTCCTTGCCCTATCAATTTTAAATGTGTCCTTTCCTTTGTAAATACTTTGTAATACCTTTTGTACAAACTTTATGTTCATTTATACATACTAACATACATAACAATTTAAATTATAAGGTGTGGTTAACTCTACATGTTGGTGTTTGTTATAGATTAGAGAATTGTCAGCAGATACCGTGCGCGTTCATAATCTACCGTACCCTTGTTTCTCCATGATACCTTCTGATATGGCTCTATTGCTACACCCTGACATTGTCAATTCATGAAGAAGCCATTTTTAAAAAAAGAAGAAGGTAAAATTGAAATGTGTGACGTACAAAATACTGAGTGTTCACTGATTCATAACTCAAAAACTGTTTGAGATATAAAGAAAACTACACTTGCAAAGTTGTTTAGCTCTTGGAAAAAAAACAAATTAATTTTTATAAATAACAAAATACAAAAAATACCTATGTAGGTATATGCCAAAAGTGGAAGTTTCACTTTTGACCTTATTTATTTAGAAAAATTATAGCGTCTGTCTTTTCTAAACCATTCTCAAGTCCCCTAGAATACCTACAAAAATTTTATTACAAAAAATCTAGTTTGGGTGAAGTTCAGCAACAAACATGTTAAAACGATTGACATTTGTTTGAATTGCACCATCGAATTTGCCATGCGATAGAGCACAAATCGGATACATACATTTAATTTGCCCGCTTTTTCACCATTGATATTTCAGTATTAGAATGAACAGTTAGTGAGCAGTTACGGATTCGAATTCAATATTCGTCTTCATCGCCATTCGCGACGTTGCCAGCTCGCGGACACCGACGAGTGGGATGCGAGTTGCAACCGGGTCGCCTCAGTACAGTAGCCCATAACAAAAGTACTAAAAGGTTTGTAATTTGTATACCTGCCCCTTATAGAGTTTACTGTAAAAGTAGCAGCGCTGAATACGTCCCAATGAATTCGCCATATCAATCACACATAACACACCTAAAGTATCACTTACTTTGGTTACGTCCTGTATAATCCAAAGTAGACGTATGTTTAAGCAAAAAATGACACCCAATCATTTTAATTTAGCACCACCATTGCTAAGGAACATTAATATAACACATATCGACAAAACCGATCGTGTCTGTACATTCGTAGAAATCGGACGGCGCGGTCCTGTCCATTTAATAACCAGAAAACATTTTATCAAATTCTAGTGACCCCGCCCGCCCGTAGGCTCGTAGTACGGGGTGCCGAATTAAAATCTTAGTAAACGCGAAACGCGTTCACAGTCGAATGCGAAAAAAAAACAACTTGGACTTGCTACTCCGATTTCGCATGTTTTTCACTTTTAATTAAATCTGCCAATCTAATTTCATGATTTTCGTGATAATATTAATTTTAAATATCGTTACATTCGATATATAAAATAAATATATACAATAGAAAGTAAATAAACGTATAAATCATACCTATGTCTCTTTGTTCGTCATCAGTGAAGTTGTCAAGATTAGGAACAATCGCGTTGCATATTTCCAGCCAGGCTGCGGCCCTCGCGTCCCGGTCCTTGTAGTTCGGGTGCCGCTTGTCCCACAGCAACGGGTGATTTTGTACTTCGTATATGACTCTCTCTGTGTCGATTAATATGGAATATTTCATTTTTAATCGCGACAGTTTAATGTGCAGTACCATGTAGGAGGTTCGTGCGTGCGGTCCGCGTCACAGTTTGTACGGCACTGGCGGCCGCGTCCCGCCGCCCGCGCGCGTGCAGTCCGCATGCCGGGGAAACATCGATCGCAGTATGCGGGCGGCTCGCACGTGAGCGCAGTTTGCCGTATATTACACGCGTCTAATAGTTTCATGATCTATTATATCGGCGACGGCAGTTGATTTCGATCAGGTAACCCGTCAGCTCGCTTGCCCCTCAAATATCATAGAAAAATCATTGCGATAGCAAGTATCAAAATGGAAATCATTATCAGTATTTCAGTAGTCAGTACTTATGAGTTATCATGGTCAGAACGGAGTTAAAATTTCTAGAACTAGGAAAGAAGTAACCTGAAAGTTTTGGTTTTTGGCAATGTCTCAGTTATGTCAAATCTCGTACACAAGGTTGCCGATATTAAAAGGATTGAGGATTTTTGGATTTTCTTTTATTTTATGCCATGGTACCGCGAAATTATTGATAACGCAGAAGTAATATAACCCCGTGCGGACGATTACACGCATGACAAGATATTAACACGGAGCTATAGTCTATGGACAAACAGCACAGTTCTAAACTTAGAGTCAAATCACACCGCAACGTGATGCGTAGATTCTCTGAGAATAAAGATGTATTTCTTTAAACATTAAATTGATAAACAGTATTCAAAAGGGCTTTTGCCCACCACACATCCCCACGTATTTGCTCAAATAAAGTTTCATATCTCTCACTCAATATAAATCTGCCGAGTGCCATCTCAAATCTCAATAGGTACTTTAAAAATGCATCTCACGTATCTTCGCATCACCCCGAGCCAGAGTTTCGAGAAACGCTAAAAATTATATGAAACCTCTTAGTTAAGTAGCTATGTAAGTGAGCTACGAATCGCACATACCGCATTCTAGAAAACATTCGTATTCTATGTTATTCCAAGAACATAGAAACATCAGCAACATCACACGTCACCAAATAATATCAAATATTCCGAACATTTTTTGTACACCTTCATGCTGTCAATCCTTTAGTGCCGTCTTTTCTAGTTCATGTCAGTCGTCCGTCTTCAAAGTAGAAGTTGTACCTGTCTTATAACAATGTAAGGCGTGTTACAAACAAGACAATATCTCGGCTCTTTGATTTTCCACCCGGGCACCTTCCACCCTGGCAGTTCCTTCCTCCCTCGTGGCCCCCTGGCCACCCCCTGGAGTCGTGTCAAAGGCTTCGACGCTTTGTGTCCGTCAGCCTTTTAGCTACACAATATGCAGCCTTAGCAGTCGTTAGATGTTTAGTGAACCTGGAACTTATAACCGCTAGTCAGCACGTAATACGTACTACGTAATAATAGGTAATAACAGCTCTTCTTTGTAATGAGGGGATATTTGACACATTTTTGCAAAAGTAGGTCAATTTATTTCTGACATAGGCACTTTTAGCGATTATTTTATTTTCTCAAAATAACCCCGCTGAACATGCATAAAACAACTTTAAATTTTATATAATTTTGAATGCAGCGAAAACGTTGTCCGCCATGATGGGATGTGACGTCAGTATTCACCTATCGCAAAAACAACAACAACTTTTATTTTTACTTTTATTTTCATTACATTCATTAAATTCAAAAGATTGAAAAATTAATCTTTGATGTTAAAAATCTGTTTTTAATAAGTTTAAAAATAAGAATTTAGAAACATTAACATTTTAAACCATCCTCGTCGTTGTTTTCAATTTAGTGACGTCACAGACTCTGTGTGTGTGTGACAGTGTTTCGACCACGTCGTATACAGATTAAAAAACGGCAATTTTAAAATTCAAATTATAAATTGATATCGTAATTATATGAACGACTTTTTATATGAACGTCTTTTATTTTTTTATACATAGGTAAGGGCAGCTAGCCTATTATGTGTGTAATGTTTATAAAAGTTTGTACGGATGTTTGTATGTCAATCACGCCGAAACTACCGAACATATTTAGATGATGTTCGGTATACAGATGAAGGACGAGGTAACTTAGGTTTTAGGTTAATTTTTGTCCAGATGAAGTGCTCCCGTGGGATAAATCATTTTGTATGTGGGAATTCCACGGGATGTTTTTATGTTGTTACTTACTTATATCAGTTTGGACGTTACCTCGTCACAATATTAATTACCCGTTGCCCGTGGACCGTGAGTCGTGACTACGTCCGTGTGTTTATAAATTATCCCGTTTTTATAACATTTGATAACAGCTCGGCTCAGCTTTAAAAAATATTTGAAACTAGTTGGTGCCCGCAACTTTGTTGCGCAAAAATTTGTATATCACGCGGGATATGCTAATAGCTATTAAACAAAAAAAGATATTTATTCAAATCCGTCCAGTAGTTCCTGAGATTAGCGCGTACAAACAGACAATTTTTTTTGTCGATATGTGTTCTATTTCTGTTCCTTAGCATCCCCACATTGATTATTTTGTAAAAATATTAAATGTACAGACACTCCAATTTTACTGTTTTATTATATAGATTTAACTACTCACCGATAAAACAAAAATATGATGGTCTCCTTACAGGCACTAATTTCTAATCAATTCTAGGTTTGGCTTGTTATTACTTACGTGTAACCTTCCAAGACGTAAATGTGATTAGTTGTTATACGACAGTTAACCAAGATATCTGTTATCTACGAAAAAAAATAAGTGACATTTATAGCGTGGTTCAGGTCTGTTTACTGTTTAATTGGGCTCTGTCAATTCATTAAGCCATGTTACCCACGTAGCCTTGGAGATTACACCGTGACATCAGCTAAGTAAAGACGAACCTGGTTTAACATTGGCTTTCGGGCTTAATAGCATTTTGCAACCTTCGAGTATATCCTAATTTTTTCCCATAGAATTTTGACAAATCTTGCAACTTACCTATTTTATTATCTAACTAGTGTGTTCAGCTATAAATCAAACCCGTATTATTTTAATTTCAATAATTTTTTCGGGTACAAAACGTCCATTGACGAAAAAATCCGGGAGATTTTAAAATGAGAGTCATCTGATTCATCCACTTATGTCTTCAATCATCGTAAGAGCCAATAGAATTATTGGAACTTCAAAGTGAAACTTGCTTGTCGACTCCTCGCCAATTTGCATTGACTTGCAATTAAATAAAAATAAGGTATGTTTTACATTTTTTTGTACTCCTACAAAATTTAAACTTTATTTAACCATTATTAAGATAAAGACATGTTATATATAAATCTGCCGTCCTCAAGCTTAAATGCCGTTAACATGACATTTTGTTGATTTTAACATTTTGATGGCATCATAATCAGAAAAAAAAACTCTATCGACGTGTATTAGGGACATTTTTGTAGCTTTCATAGTAATCGAGTTATTAAAATTAATATTCCTGTTATAAAGTTCCAAGCCCGCGTTTTTTGTTCATAACTGAAAAAGTACTTTTTCTACACAGCGGCATTTTAGCTGGAGGACGAAAGAAATAATATCCACAGTCGAACTTTTGGAACCCTCCATTTTGGAAGTCGGTTAAAGACCTACGCCATCCAACGTCGTTAATCATAGAGCAGTTACGCAACAGAGAAGGACCAATCAATAAAAAGTTATTAGGTAACTTTCATACAAACTCCCCTGTCGATCCCTCCACAGTCCACACGTCGAAAACATCGTACTTTCCAACGTCCTACACGACTTTCTCTAGTGTTTGTGTTTCACACGTTTTCGTCCAAAACCATTTAAACCGTCTCGCAGACTCCGCGTTATGAAACGTGGGAATGACCACCGTAACTGCCTTTTCAAGTTATTTCACTATTGACTTTTATAAAAAAACAACATTTTTGAAAATCGAATCGTCGAGTCTTAAACCTGGCTCTCTACTACATATTATAATAACATACAGTAGACTATACTTTCAGAAAAGAAGATAGGCGATTTTTGTAGCAAAAAAATTTACACAGGAGATCTTAGTTCACGATAAAATTAGCAGGCAATTATGCGATAAGTTAGCATTTATTAAAATTCTGGTAATATTATATAATCTTATTTATATTTATCAAATATGACCCTGCCATTTATATGTGACATTAACTAATATTATTATATGAAATATGATACCTAATTAAGAAATTAATGATAGACAATAATAATAATTTAATTTAATGAATAATCCCTTAATAACATATTTAGTCATTAAAAATGAATAACTCCTACGACCTTCAATCTTTTTGAGTGTATTGTCCTACACGAAGTACTCTTAAATCTACTACAGTACTTCTATACTAAAAAAATATGACGTCATAATATTTTTGCCCGGTAGTCAATATCTCATATAATGTTATAAAACAAAATTTTAGGGTAAGTATTATGTATACATACTGTGATTATTACACAGATTTCATTGTTATATCCATACTATACTAATGTTGTAAGAGGGAAAGTGTTTTTGTTTGTTTATATTTCCTTTACACCCTAACGAACAAATGACTTGATTTTTATGATATATAGCCTTAGCTGAAAGGATGGAGAGGAAAATACTAGGTTGCTTTTGTTTTACGGAAACCAATATGTCCCTAAATGAGCTCACAAGAATATTCGTATTTTTACACAATTTTCGAATAACACGCGATCCAAGTCACAGGTAAAAGATAGTCTGTCGTAAACACCGAGCATATAACCAAAAGAGCGGATTTTTTTTAGTTATGTTCGAAAAAATTCCGCCCAAAGCCACTGCGCTCTGATTGGTCGGAAGTATCGGGGTACGTACGCACAGGTCTCTTATTGGTGCGTACTTGGCGCGTTAGTTGGTTGGCGGTTAATTTATTAGTGGTAATAAACTGATATGTTTCGGACACGGATGGCTCACATTACTTTTTTATTGGTTATATGCTCGATGTTCGTTGGTTGCCCAAAGAAAAAGAGCTCGGTAATGTAGAGTAAGCTTAAGAGAGGCACAGAGTAAATAGAGCCAGGGAGAGAATCGTGGAGCGAGTAAGTGATCGCCATTTAGTTAGTTTGTGGAGCGTAACGCTGCCCCAACTCCAGGCTCACGACTGTGAACTATGTCACTGTAACCCAGAGAGTTTCACGGCCGCAATCGAGATTCAACGATTACTTAACTTACGATTAATTGAAAAATTCAACAAAAAACCCGACCGTTCAAAACTACATCCTCACCAGTCATTATATACCATCCTGTCTTCTGAAATCCTTGTGCTTTCCACTTTAATTTGTTACACATATTGTAGTATTCGATCATATTTTTATTCAATACGCACAATCGTACTGCCGACAAGTATTATGGCCACTTGGGCTACTAACACCAACAACTTGCTGTGGGAGAGCCATGCTTCGGCACGAATGGGCCGGGTTAACCGGAGTTATACCACGGCTTACAGAAAATTGGCGAGAAACGGCATTGTGCTGTGTTTCGTTCAATGAGTGAGTTTACCGGTGGCCCAACTTCCCTATCCCTATTTCCATTACCTATTCTCTCATAACGCACTTGCGACTCTTCGGATGTTACGAGTATTCATGGGCGACGGCAGTTGCTTACCATTAGGTAACCCGTCTGCTCACATGCCCCCTACATACTCGTATTAAAAAAAAACAACCTGTCGGTATCGTCATCTTATAAAACCGTTCACAGTTATCAGGTTATAAAGTCAAAGACCCTTCATTGGCAGTCGGGAATTCAGGTTTTAGTAAAAACTCCAAAAATATCGGCCAAGTTTCAAATATTATACATAATACGTATATATGTATGCTATTTGAAACTCGGCCAATATTTCGTGTACATTATAAAAGTATAAAATATATTTCCGTTGTTTGGTACCTGTAACACAAGTCCCTCGGGTACTTAGCACGGGGCCAGACTGACGTGGTGTG
>JAOTAV010086663.1:0-11886 GCA_026546445.1 Cyclargus thomasi | reverse complement strand
TAACACAAGTCCCTCGGGAACTTAGCACGGGGCCAGACTGACGTGGTGTGAAGCGTCCGTAGATATTATTATTATTATAGGCTGTAAAATTCGTCAATTGCGAGTTGGATTCATAAATAAAAGGTCCCGTATTCAGGTAGAGTCAGCTGACTTAGAAGATAGGATTCCTGGGATTGTAGTATACTAGTAATATATAATAATATAAGAGGAATAGGATAAGATAGGAGGAGGATATATACAGTATATACAGAGTCGCAAGTACGGCGTGAATTCCCCAAAGCTTCACCAATTTCAAAATTATTTAACCATAAGCAAAATTTGCTGATTTGAAATGAATTTCTCCCGTGGGCTTGGAACACTTTATGCTATGAATGTTTGGAACTAGAACTGATATCAGTTAATAACCTGTATAAGCCCCTACTTAACAGAGCTGCGGGAGTTTTGATACCTGCAAATTAACGTGTTCATAACATCATTAGTCCTGAAACCTGAGTACATGAGATTCGTTAGCGAAGTTCATTTATCAGAAGAGTATTAAGGCTTATTTTGAAAAATAATTGATTATAATTTTTATGTATGTTCAACCATAGCTCCGCCGTTTTTTTTTTCATAATAATATCTATGGACACTTCAAACCACGTCAGTCTGGCCCCGTGGTAAGTACCCGAGAGACTTGTGTTACAGGTACCAGACAGCGGAAATATATTTAATACTTTTATACTATACGCATATTTAAGATTTTTATTATATGATACGCATATTTAATACACATCCACGACCCAGGAACATTGAAAAACTTTCGTTCCGTCGGCAGGATTCGAACCCACGACCCCCGGCGTGAGCTACCAAGGTTCTAAGCCACTGCGCCACAGAGGTCGTCATTGATAAACCGATTTTCAAAATTTTTTTGTTCCTGTATAAAGTATTGTTTCGATCAGGTACCATGTGCACAAAAGTGGTGCCTGATGATGGCAACCATGAGTAACCGAGGGAACTCCTCGAAGTTTCTATAAAAACATAGTGATTTTGGTCTTTTACGAAACATCCCAAGTAAATGCTAACAATAAATAAGAGTTGGTACCACGATATACGATCGTACTCAAGGTGCTGAGAGAACTCGTGATTCCTTAAAGGTTTTAACTGATATAAAATAGATAACCTCGAATTACTGATTTAATATTAATATTCCTTCTGGAGCCTCGTCTTGTCATTTTATGTAAATAATGTGATACAATTAATTAATAATTATAAATATTAATTTATGTGACTTGTTTATGATGTAATATTATGGTGTAATATTTTGTATTTATTATATTGTGGTAAACATGGTTGTAACCTGTGTAAAATTGGGTGTATTTAAATTGTGAAACAAACGAATGCTATGATTCCTAATTAAAATGTACAAACTACAAAATAATAATTGACGTTCATAAGTGTTATTGTGTGAATAAATGATTTTAATTTGTTTTACTTTCTTAAAAATACCTTTAAAAAATTTCATCACATACAAGCCAGACTCGAGTCGTTTGGGAAGCGTTAAGTGACAGACACACACGCACAAGAATTATATTTATTAACAAGATACATTCTTATTGTACTCTTAAGGATCATAATGAGCTTAAATACCATAACAATACGGTTATTTATGTAGATTTGTATTTTCGTCTATTTTAAACTAGCTTTTGCCGGCGGCTTCGCGTGCCTGGATTTCTTTTCCTGCATTTTGATTTCACGCAGCAGTATTTAATGGAAGTAACAAGCATATAAATTATTATGTCTGTTTTCAAAAATGAGAATCCGTTAAGAAGTTTCGGCGTGAATGAGTGACGGGCCTCAAAATAATCTCTCACATTTATAATAAGAAATACTAGGATTTTCATTATAGGCTACGTGAAAATGAAATTATTGTTAACGTTCAATCTACGTTATACAAACAAACCTCCGCGTATATTCGTTTGCAAAACCGCCCACGTGCGAATTGGACTCGCGCACGAAGGGTTCCGTACCAGAAGAAAAAAATGCAGTGTAAGATATTGCATAGCCATAGATTTTAATATTAAGTTTTCAGATTATTTTGTACTATTTTTTATACTGTTGTTCGTCAGTTTGATTTTATCATTTTCCTGTATTGCTGTATTTTTATGGTTGTGTCTTGTTCCGTGCTTGTTTATTATGTATATTATTTTTATTTATTTATTTAAATTGAATAATTTGTCCTAAAAGTTGAACAATTAAAAATCATACACTTTTGTTGTATGAGAGTCCCATTAAACATTTCATTTTTTTGCTTTTAGTTTTTGTTGTTATAGCGGCAACAAAAATACATATTCTGTGAAAATTTTAAATCTGTAATCGTTATTACCCTTCTTAAGATACAGCTCGGAGACAAACAGGCGGACAGACATCGATGTATTAGCGTCCCATTTAACTTTTTGTTTACGGAACCCTAAAAACGCACGTGGGTATATTAAATTAATGTAATTTGAGCGTCGGGATTGTGCTGATTACCCTGAGACTTTTTTAACGTAGGGTAGAATGATTTCGGACGCAAAGATAAGCCATATAGCTTATATATTATAAGCGAGCAGAAAACTTTGTACCCTTTTTTAACGAAAGACGTTAAAGCGTAGCCTTGTTATAGTTGATGTAAAGTAGGAGCGTGGAATACCAAATTATTGCAAATACAAATACAAAATATTTATTGACCAGAAAACAATATTTTAATGTTACGTAATTGTAAAATTTACGTTGATATTACGTATTTTGAATAAATAAAACACTACGTACACTACAATATTTTGACACGACATGATAATTACGTGGGCTTGAGCCTGACCGAGTGTAACACCTCATTTGGACGGAAAATCTTCTTTTGCCCACCACGCTCATCCCCGCAATCATTTTAAGAACCGAACTAACTAAGAAATCTGATTTTTTTTACCATAATAACCAGAGACATATACAAAGCCACTTACTGCAGTATACTAGCTTAATTTGACGCGCTCGAGTAAATCCGAAATTCCCCTCTTGGGCTCCCCTACTACAACTTTCACCTGTAAATATTTACTCGTCACAATTACTATTCCCGTCACACGACCAATAACGTGTTGGGTCACGCTGACCTTACTATCAACTTTCATTTCGCTCTCGATAGCTCTCAATTATGATTTCAAAGTAAGGATAGGAACTGAACGAACATACTATTGTTATACTTATCTTTTCAAAGAAGTTTCATACAAACTTTAATCTACTATTTTTATCACATTGGGGGTAGAATTTATTTATTTCTTAGGTATAATCCTCTCTTCGTGGACGCTTTTAGCTTTTTGAATGAGTATATATAGTGCTTATGCATATCTATAGTTACTTATCCAAAAATTAGACTAATGTTATGTAGTGTGTTTGTACGATTGTTTGTCCTCACTTTACGCCATAATAAGCTACTAATCGACTTGATTTTTGGCATAGGCTTAGTGGATAGGATAGAGAGGATATAGGATACTTTTGGTCATGGAAAAAACTTTTTTATGCTTTTTCAATTCCACACGAGGAATTTCGCGGAAAAGTAAGTACCTATTTACCTAATGAATAGGCGCATTGGCCCCAATTCGATCGCGCTAAGGACATTTTAACAAGTGATCAGAGCCTGGCCTTACATACAAAAATCAAAGTCAATGGTTCTTCAACCCTCATTGTGCATACTGCTGACGCCATCATTAATTTTCTCATTGCAATATTGAAAGTCATCGTTTTAAAAAATTTTCAATGAAACTTTAAATGGATTATCGTATTAAACTTGAAAATTAAGGTCAAAAAAGTAGAAAATCACGTTTTTTTCACTGAATAGCTTGAGCGCGAAATTTAGTTTATCTTTAACTAGCTGTTGCCCGCGACTACGTCTGCGTGAAACTTATAAATTATCCCGTTTTTACCAAATGGTTACTGCTCGCCTCCTATTGGTCGTAGCGTGATGTTATATACCCCATATCGAGAAAGGCCCTCGATAAATGTACTAAAATACAAAAAGAATTTTAGAGGATATGGGCGAAAAGCCCATTAACGAGCCTTTTTATTAATAAAAAATATATATCCGACCAGAACTTTCTGAGGTTAGCGCGTTCAAACTCTTCAGCAGTGGCGTAACTATACCGTTCAAGGCCTGTGGTAAATTCGTCTTCGTTTCACTATGTCATTTCCATACAAAAACACGTCAAGCGATTTATGTAAAAAATAATCGCTTGGTACCCTCTAGGGAGCTGATCGGGGGCCCCTTCCGGCTGGGAGCCCGTGGCATTTTGCCGGCTTGCCACCTTGTGGTTACGCCACTGCTTTATGTTAGTACATATAAGTATAAATATCAATATAATACTAGTCTTATATACTTGAAGGTGTGATGGGGGAGTTATTTTAAAAAGTCACGTTCCTCATACAGTCTCTCATTATCTTGGAGTGGTATTTGAGCTCGATACTGATGGATATTACGTCTGCGATGTCTAAAGGTGGCCTCCCGATACCCGCGGCACGCGTCGCCGACCGAAGTTCTAATAAAATGCCACTTAAGGCTCATAAATGAGATTTAATCTATACTAATATTATAAAGAGGAAATATTATATAGAGGAAATATGATATTTAGGGGGCAAGCCCATGGACACTCGTGACATCCGAAGAGTCGCAAGTGCGTTGCCGGCCGAATAAGGATAAGGGATTAGGGAAATTGGACCACCGTTAAACTCACTCACTAAATGAAACACAGTACAACGCCGTTTTACGCCAGTTTTCTGTATGTTTGTATTGAATAGGCTCAAAAACTACTGGAGTGATTTCTTTAAACATTACTTAGAAGGATTCTTTCGAATCCGTATAGGCTATATTTTATCACGGAAAATATATAGGATTTTTCGTAGTAGTGAAAATTGTGGAGTAAGTTGTCGACAAAATTCGCGAACGCTGCCGAACTGAACGCGTAAATAGTTAGAGATGTATGGTTGACTTCTATAGAAAAGTTGTAGAACTCAATAATGCCTACAAAAAACTCCGCGATAGTTTAAACCAAACATTTATATTTTAGCCATCATAACCACTTTTCCATAGAATAAAAGTAATACTTATTGAGCAAGATTGTTTCAATATTAAAACGTTAAGAGTTGTTAAATAAATTTGATTTCTTAAAAAGATTTCAAAATTTCATCGAATTTGACTAACAAACACCCAAAGAAACAAACTAATATTAAACGTATACATAAGTGAACAGAAGTTTATACAATACAGGGTGTAACAAAAGGTAAAACTTTACGGTCGTATGTGTCTCGTACGCAGAGTTCACCGTTACAGTGGCAGCGCTGAAAACGAAAAAAAATTGTGGTTTGTATGGGAAAACTTATGTCGTTGGGACGCTAGCCTATACAAATCACAAAAAAAATCTCTTTCAGTGCTGCTACCTTCACAGTACACTCAATATAAGGAACACATACACACCCTAAGTTATTATCACTTACTTTTGTTACACCCCGTATTTTACGCGCCACTGGCTTCTCGACTTTCGTAGCAACTTATAAACGGTTAAAGGATATCGGACAACTCTAAACCACTGAACAGAGTTATACAAATCGCTTTAGTCACTAGTACCTAGGCTTATATATAAACTAAGACCCGTAATAAGGAAGATGCGTGTAAAAAAAAATTTATTGAATGCAAATTATTATGATAGTGGGCTAAAAGATATACAGAATCAAAAATAAATATTTGAATTCTGTTAAGAAATAAGTAAGATATTAGCGATTTAAGTTTTCTACCAATCTCTTTCTCTCAAAACGTTATTTAGTATAAACTTTGTATGCAGCTTATAGACTTTGACGTCACAATTAATATCGAATCTCTCTTTCTAACTAACTACTTTAAAGGCTTGTAACTTTGTTGTTTTCAATTTTATCAAAAAACTGATTGGACTACATCGTTTTTCAATAACGTAAGATTTATTAAATTAAATAATAAGATCAACAGAGCTTCGGCGCAGTCTGAATCAAAATAAACTGCTGAAAAGATTTCACCTGATAGCGTTAAAAGTTGAATTGAAGTTAGAGAACTTTATTTATGTTTAAACATTCTGTGGACTGAATATATAACACGTTTTTATTAATTAATTACTCAAAGGTGACTGACACAGCCCACACCATTCGAAGGATCGGTATGAAATTTGGCATGCAGGTAGATTTTATGACTGTAGTAGATAATTTTAATAAATTCTACGCTCAAGGGGAAAAATTGGGGTTGAACATTTGTATGAAAATACTTCCTAACGCGAGCTAAAGCGCGCGAAAAAGCTAATTTTAAATATTATAATGCTATGTGCTGCTATACTGCTTCCCCTTGAATTATTGTAATCCAAACATACAAACGAAATAAACCACACAGGTGTAACAGTAACTCGGGCTTATTCTGTAATTTAAATCGGATCGGATCATAATAGGTTTAGATTACAAAGCGTCGTAACTTGTGGCCGGACTCTGAGGCCGGTAGTCCGAGCCCTTTGCTGGGATCGCTGGATATTTAGTGGGATTCAACAAGTGTTGGTAATTGCTAACCTATTATGTACGGAAGACATTTAGATTTATTTTTGTGTGGATATTGTGATCTCTATAGTATATACTGATATAGAGATCAGGTGAGTAAAAATGTTACTATTTGAAGTTGTAAGTGATTAAGATACAAAACCATTTTTTTTCGTAGGAACAGTAGAATGTTATTTTCACTTCACACACAATAACTTTATTGTAACATTTGGAAGTAAAATTTATTTGTATTAAAGTCGATATCCGTTTCATATTTTGACCATTTTCCACTTTCATTAAGTATATTTAACTCTAAATTTGTGTCGTAATGTGTTCATGAATACTCACTCAAACCAATTGTCTGGTAACACTAAAGGTATCTTTTGTTTCCTAAAATAATTATTACGCCTTAAACTGAAAAATATACATTTTTTTAAATTATTTTTATAAGTGTTGTTTTCTGTCGACTGTACGAAAAACATTCCAACAAATGATCCTATTGATGCTCCGTATTACGTACCGCGCCGGCGATATCGCGGCGATCTTGCGCCGATACGGCAGATAACATCTTCAATCGCGCCATTCACGAGGTGTCAATTAGATTTGTGTATTGAGCAGCGGTGATCATTTAACAGTGGTTCGCTTATAAGAGGGCACGCTTATTGCTTAACAGAAATTAAAGTCACTAAGGAGAATTACAATATAAAGATTGCGATAGCGATTAGTTGAAACTTGAAATTATTTTCATTATGTACTTAACAAAGTGGAGCTGACAAATTATGTTCTTTACACTACAGTGTTATTTTTTATTGTTTTATTGATTTCTCCTTCATTTATGAATAGCGTAGTTTAATTGGAATGAATGAATGAAATATACTTTATTGTGCACAATCACGGTTTGACGCACGTAAAAATAAAGGATAATATATAAAATACTGATAGTAAACAAAGGCGGTATTATTACTAAAAAGGAATTTCTTCGAAAGACATCTGACAGAAAACAACCTTTGAAAGAAAAGAACAAATTTGCTGGAGAAAAGGCGTTGTGCCAAAAGTATTATTATATTATGATTTAAAAATAAGAACGTATTAATTAATATAATATAAAGTAGCATTTGTTCACATTATCTATCTTTAGTTTGTGCATTTAAATAATGTTGAGAAAGGCTGTGAGTCAGCGACGGAAAGTATCTCGGACAATATTGCGACTTCATCCCATTTTTGGTTCGTAACGGTTGTCGCGCTTTCCACGTCTGACGTCACCGCGCGGTCGCTCGCTCGTGATTAGTTACAGAATAAGGTCATCAAAGCACCTGAAATGTCACGTGCTATTGTTTTGCTAATAAATTAATTTTACTACGATCAGTCTTGATGCACAGATTCATTGTTGATACGGGTTTTATACAAGTAACATTTTTTTTAAATCTTTTCGTGTTGGAGGCGGTACAACACTTTAATTATATCCGATATCGCTACTTACAAAATATATAAATATCACTTTTTTCTGTATGCACTAAAAATGGTTTTATAAAATCTCGAGCGTTTAATAAATTCGATGAAGGTGTTCACAACTATGTTTTTTAACGCATATCATTTGGCCAAACCCTTCCACACTACTACACAGACACAAGGTAGATACTGGTACCTACAGCATACAATGCATAAAGGTAATCTATTCTGTTCTAAGCTTCCAATACATTTTCTGGTATTCCCTGAAAGAGACAAAGGCCTTTGATCGACGGAGCCGAACGGAGACACGCGCACAATAAAACTGTCACTGTTAGAGCCACCTCTCTCTTTCATTCTACCTAAGTTATGTTCTTTCTTTGTGTTTCCCTAATCATGTTATAAACCTAATCATATAATGGTGTATACAAAACTGGATTCAGTTTGGTCGTTTATTAATTCCGTAGTTAAGAGAGATTTTTAAGGATACAAAAGCTTATATTTTTTTAAGAACAAAACATATATTTTAAGTTAACAAGTTGTGACATTATCATTACAATAATTCATTTGCTCTTTAGTTAGATTTCAAAATCGATGAAGTATTTAGAGATTAAGTAAGATTTTGAGTATGAAGTATTTATTGTTGCGATTCTAGCGAATCTCTATCATATAAATCGATATATTCCGCATTGTCAACATCGTGGTCATTTATTTTAGCCTTTTTTAAAACTTTGATTGTTTAAAAGAAAACGCTTATAGCGCCATATTACACATTTTCATAAATAATATCCTTTCCTTAGCCTCTATTTCCATTGTTTGTGTTCATTGGTGTGCACCGTGGCGCCACCCGCGACTTAATAAAGATTAAAAAGTAGCCTATGTGTTAATCCAGGATACCAGCTAGCTCCATGCCAATTTTTATCGAAATCGGTCAAGCCATTGAAGCGCGAAGAAGTGAGAAACTTACACACAAACTCATATACTTTCGCATTTTTAATATTAGTAAGATAAGATATTATGTCCCATTGGTTTTTATTATGATGATGTTATAATGAAGACACCTTGAACATCGAAGCGTATATTCTAACAACGTATCAGACTAACAGACGTCGAAGCTGCCCGGTAGATGGCGGTGGTAGGCGGTAGTTGGCGGTAGTTAGTTAGCGAATATTATTTAGTGCGGCACACACAAAGGTGACGCCCACGTGGCAAACAACGCTGGTCATAACATAGACGGGGTCGACTTAAAACTATCTCCATCAGTATTTTCGGGCTGATACGACCTGCACCCCTCCAATAGAAGTTCTCTTGACGGTTAGCAGGTTGTATTAGTCTTAAAAGTGTTGAGATATGGCGAGTCTATAACCGACGGTAGCTTTCCATCAGGTAACCTGTCTGCTCAAGCGAGCAGATGGCCCCCTAAATATCATAAAAAAAAGAAAACACTGTATTATGCAAACTGGACGCAAAGGCCTTTATCTTATAATCCCAGTCTTATCCACACTAAGCTAGCAGCCGTTTCTCGATCGTATCAATGCAAGCCGGCCGTATCAAATCATCCTTTGTGGGCATTTACTAACAACGAGATCTGATACAAATTCATTACAAACAATATCGACCATGTTTATGTCCCATTGTGACCCTCCGCTGGTACATTTGACGTGATACCTCGCTAATTAATTGCGAAATCACAGCAGAAAATTGTTTATTTTGATTTCGTTATTAGCTAATAAATATGATACCCCCGAAATTGAAGAAGTGGGTAACTCATATTTTACGATATTTGAGCTATTCAGTTTCGTAAATTTAGGGGACGTTGTTCGTAGAGTCCACATCCTGAGGATGCAGTGTTGGGGCGAAACGCGCGTCGAGGTTCTCAACCCGCATTTTTACTTAATAATAATAATATTATAATATATATCTATGGACGCTTCACACCACGTCAATCTGTCCCCGTGCTAAGTACCCGAAGGACTTGTTACAGAAACAGACAACGGAAATATATTTAATACATTAATACAATACACACATTTAAGATTTTTATTGTATGATACACATATTTCATACACATCCATAACACAGGAACATATATTTTTCAGCCTCTATTTATAAACACAAAAGGCAGTAAGCTGTCCTTTAATTATTTTTAAGTTAACGAATTCTTTTCAGTTTCGATAACATTACAGGAATTTTTTTTACCCTTTCTAATCCAAATTTTCCTGATTTCAACAACTGTGTTAAAACACGTAAATCTTCTGATAATATAATGTTAGGAAACCCGAGTGATAAAGTTTTACCACCGCACCGAAATTAATTAGAAGAATATAAGAGTACGAAGTAATTAATTATTTATTTTTAACCGACTTCCAAAAAAGAAGGTTTCTCAATTCGACCGTATATATGTTCTTTTTTTTATGTTTTTTGAACCTCAATTGTTTGTCTTCAGGACGAGCCGGCCTCGTCCGGGGACAGCGGGGACGAGAGCGGCAGCGAACCGGACTCGCCCGGGGACAAGCTGCGCGACCACAGCTACAAGAGCTGGACCAATGACGCACACGATAGGGATAGTCATAGGTAAGCTGTTGTATTCCACACTAATATTATAAACTAGTTGGCAACTTATATCACGCGGGAACCCTACATTTTCCCGTGATAAAAAGTATCCTATATGTTGCCCAGACCTAATAGCTATTAAAAAAAGAAAGATTTATTCAAATCAAATCAATTCAGTAGTCCCCGAGATTAGCGTGTACAAACGGACGAACAGACAAACAGATAAACAGACAACTTTTTTTGTCGATATGTGTTCTATTACTGTTCGTTAGCACCCCCACATTGATAATTTTGTAAAAATATTAAATGTACAGACACTCCAATGTCACTGTTTCATTATATGTATAGATGTAGGTTGAAAATGTATTTTTTTATTTGTTTGCTTGTCGTTTCTGCGCGTCTCAACGGAGCAACCGATTTATTAGATTTTTGTCGGAGACATAGTTAAAGAAAGTAGAATAACACAGGCAATTTTTTTCTATTAAAAACATGTTTTCAACACATTTGTATTTTTAACCGATTTTCGAAGACGCGGGGAAAAGCCGGTATTATAATATGTAAAGTTTATCTGTCTGTATGTCTGTTTCATATAATTGATAGAATTTTTCCGTGTTTAAAATTGCGGACATCTTCTAGTTCTCCGTACTTTGAATCCTATTTATTTAGATCGGACATAACTTTAAATTGTATTTTCTATAGATAAATTATTCTTCTAATACACTAACGCTAAAAAAAGTCTAAATACTAACGTGACGACCTCCCCAGGGAATCTCAAGACAACATCCCCCCCACATCGTCTTCCAACCCTGAACCCGAGAGCAGTAAGGCGCCTTCGCTCGCCAAGATATTGCCGAAGATCGAGCTGCCTGGTGGAGCGATGCTGTACCCTCCAGCTGTGATGGCCGGCATGCCAGGTCTAGAGAACCTGGGCACCAACCTCGGGCTGGGCAATCTGGGGATGTACCCGCCCAGCTTCATCCTGGGCTTGCCCAATCAGACGCAAGATGGTGGTAAGTCGATGTGGAAGGAAATAAAAGTGGAAATAAAAGGAAAAAAAAAACGGAAGAGCGAAGTCTCGCCTTTACTTTCGATTTACTATAAATAGATTTAGACAAGTAAAATGGTGTAACCAACCGACTTCCAAAAACGAGGAGGTTATATGTTCGGCTGTGGATATTTTTTTTAAACCAAATATTTTGATGTACCCTCAATGAGGCCGGAACTAACGACAAATATCATCTAAATTAATGGGGGCTCTATGCGGCGGGAACAAACATCACGCAAAGGTGATGATGCAATACATTTTCAATCTTACGCCCATGAACTGAAGGTGCATTT
>JAOTAV010086652.1:0-11886 GCA_026546445.1 Cyclargus thomasi | reverse complement strand
CTGAAGTATCTCCAGTCTTGTTTTTAACAACCGGTACAACAATTGTCCTCATTAGGTCCGTTGGCAAATAGGAGTGCCTTTTACAAAGAGTAAACAGCACTCCTAAGAGCCTAGATAGATGTGGACCCGCATGAAGAAAATGCTCAATACTGAGGCCGTCGTGTCCTGGCGACTTACCTCTGGTCATTTGTCTGATAGTCATTATAACTTCTTTTGTAGTGAAACGATTAAATTCTCCGGGAACGACGGTCTCTTCACCAACGTCAACCATCGTTGGTATTACGTTTTTAACTATATACTCATATGGACGGGTGGACGGGCCAGTAGTCTATAACTATACGAGACACATCACACTATGGCATCAATATTATAATTTTATGTGAAAGTTTGTTTCTTTAATTATCTGACCGTCAATCAAGTGAAAAATGTTGAACGGATTTTGATAAAATTGAGTATTACCGTCGTAATAGCGGACGTAGAGAGTTAACATTTTCTTGGGACCTTGGGATCATAAAAAATACGATTTAATCATTGCGAACCTAATTTTGTTATACTCCTAGCTTGCAATGCTAAAAACAGATCTGGATGTGTAAAGAAACCTTTTGAAGGCTCTACATTATAGTAGGGGAGCCCAAAAGGGGAATTTTGGATTTACTCGAGCGCGTCAGGTTAAGCTAGTATAGTCCTTCTACATGTTATCATGGTATAAAAATCAGATTTCTTAGTTATTATCAGAGTTCTTAAAATTATTTTTAAGTACCGAAATGTCGTCGTAACCGACAAATTAAGATAGGGTGTCTTTAAACGCGCCAAAAAACACAAACATGGAACCGTGAACATGGAATGTTTACCGCACGTTGCTGGTTGCACTTAGTGGATATGACTCCATTCCGTTTATGGCGACCTTTGGAGTGCCACAGGGTTCAAGTTTAGGCCCATCGCTATTCTTGATATTTGTGAACGATCTGTTGGGTTTAATCAAAAGCGAATGGCTTACGTACGCAGATGACATTAAAATATTCAGACACATTTTAGATGTTTCTGACTGTGAAGTCCTTCAATCTGACGATAATCTAATGGTTCTAAATATTAAAAAATGTCAAGTTATAACATTTTCTAGGAATAGCAAGGGTCTTATTAATTTTAATTACCATATCCTCTTATATGGTAGCTATCGATAAACGACTCTGCTCTATGCTTTTGGCAACACTATGACTACATGTGCCTTAGTGCTAGCCGTACACTATCTTTTATTTTGCGAATCACAAACCTATGTAAGCAACCACAGATTACTAATATTGTACTGTTCCCTGATAAGATCCACACTGGAGTACTGCTCGTCTGTGTGGTCTCCGATTTATAATAATTACCAAGACCGTATAGAATCGGTCCAAGGGAGGTTTTAGAGCTTTGAGTTCGAAATGTGGTCTGAGACGCAAACTACCTGACTACAATCAACGACTCACGCATTTTCACATGATAAATTAGATAGTAGAATGCTAATTGGGGATCTCTGTACATTGCATAAAATACGTAGTATCGTATCGTAAGTATCGTAAGCGTAGTCGTAGTTAATAGTAACTTCGACTCGCAATTATTAAGTCAATTATACTTTAAAATTCCCACTCGTTCTGTACGCACTCCGAAATTGTTTGATATTCCCTTTAATAATAACAATTTATCAATGAACAGTCCACTAATATGAATGTGTAACCAATATAATTCAATATTCAATATGTCATGAAGTAGATATATTTCTTAATAATTTGAGTGAGTTCCGAAAGGAATTACATACATTATTATAAAAACGCTACTCGACTGTTTCTTTTGTGTTTAGCTGATATTGCTTGTTAATTTGTAACTTTAAAAAATGTTTGGTAGCAAATAATAATATAGCAGATAAAAATTGTGTATAGTTACAAAATGTTTGTTATTGTAAAGCTGTATACAGCTAGAATTGGACTATACATTTATATAAGTATATCTTATTATGTAAAAATATATTGTAAGTTAAATAAAATTTGTAGCCTGTTACTGTATTAGATAACATAAATAAATAAACACCAAAGCCTTATGTTTTCATAACCAAACTTCCCAAATATTTTATGTTACATTAAACTAAAGCTTTAGGCCTTGCTGTCTAAAATCGTGCTATAAATATTCAATGTAATCTTTTTTTAAGATATTTCTTTTTATATAACCTAAAAATCGCTGTGGCGTCTTATCCCACCGCTAAAATAAAAAAAATGTTTTCAAAATTTTTTCAACCTTTTACCTAATCTACAAAACGCTAGTACGTTTTGTCTTCACGACGCTCGAGTTGCTCTAAAATAGCACTCTCACCTCCCCGACTGCAATAATCGTCGATGATCGTTAATCGTTTATTATCGTGCAAGCATTAAATACAGACAAAGCTGAGTGTAACATGACATATTTAACTCGACGTATGTAAAAATATATCATAGTTTCATGCAGGCCCTACATAATCAACGATAATCTACGCGAGCGGAAAACTTTGTACTTCTTTTTACGAAAGACGCGTAGATGTAAAAGCATGAAATTTCTCCCAGTTGTAGTTGATATGGAGGAGGAGCGTGGAATGTCAATATTATTTTAAAATATACTTTAATCTTATTAATAAAGCGTAGCGTTTTGTTTATTAAATCAAATTTTAATAAACAAAACGCTACGCACACTACAATATTTTGACATGTAACGATAACCATACACGAAGAACTCTTTAGTTTATGGTTGAAGTATGAGATTTATTTTTAATAAAATGTAATGGCCTAGCAACTAAACCTTTATGGCAAATTGAAGTCTGCGATTGAAGTGATAACAGATTATAATTCTTTTAAAGCTCCTCTACACTATGGATTTAAATATAAATGATTAAAGATCGCCCTGTGGTCGAAATTCCACCTCTAGTCATATTAATTAACACGACCATCGTGCGAGCATCCAAACAATCAGTCCGTAGCAGTCAACTGGTTAATCAAATGCGAGCCGAGTATGCCCTCTACGCCATCGCGTTAACGCGTGATCATCTGTTATCACCGATTATCACATAAGATCAACGATTTAGTGCCTTTTTTAATGATATTTAGGAGGCAAGAGAGCAGGTGACACTCGCAACACCTGAAGAGTCGCAAGTGCGTTTCCGGCCTTTACGAGGGAAGAGGCAATGAGAATAGGGATATGGGGATTAGGGAAGTTGGGACACCTTTAAACTCATTCGTTGGACGAAACACAGCACAACGCCGCCCGCCGTTTCACGCCAGTTTCCTGTGAAACCGTGGTACCACTCCCGTCGAGGCAACCCATTTATGCCGAAGCATGGCTGTCACAAGGCAATGAGCATCCGTATTATGTAATTGAAATCGGAAAATATCTCATTAGTACGTCTCCACCAGAGTTCGAACCTGCACCCTCTCAAGTGCGAACCAAAGGTCTTAACCCACTAGGCTGCGGACGCTTTCGCCTTTATAATATTAGTCTGAAAGTATGGATAACAATATCACCACATAATATATTCTACATAAAATTCCTACTAAACCCACATGCCGGTAAGTGGTAAGCTTTCTATAGGTGGCTTATCAGTACTGATAAGGAGTCACTCACCAAGGCTGTGACGCGCTCGACAGCGGCTGCCAACTATGACACATATTACATACTACAGACAACATATATATTTTGTTATGTAGTACCGTTGAACCTTAATATCATAGTAATAAGGTCGAGAGTGCGGAATGCCGATAGATGTATATTTGGTGCAATGACAAAATGTTTCATTGATGTATATTGGTGTTGCTATTTTAATTAAACGTTAGTACTTTGATCCGTTAGGGCTATAGTCTATTGAGAATATATTGGCACGGAATTTCATGCAAATTTTGACATTTTATATGAAATGATGTGCGAACTTACGAGTTTCCGGCGAACGTTTTATAATATTGAACTGTGAATTATTCTGACACACCTTCGTCAATCAAAAGATGTCTAACTCAACTTTGATCATATCAAAGTTTTACGACGGTTACGCCGTTTGTCCACCAACAACCCGTCAACCGAGAACGAGATTACTTCGGCTCTATAAAATGCAACTTTATGATCAAGGCTATAAGTTTCATTTTCTAGCGACATTGCTCTATCGTTAATGTCTTCGCCGTCATTAAAGGCGTAGAGGAAAATGAAACCTATATTCTTGTTCTCGGTTGACGGTGTCGGTGGACAAACGGCATTAAGCCACTGAATCTATACGACAAACGACGTAGAAATAGAACTTAAAATGTACGCCTGACAAAAACCGGCCAAGTGCGAGTTGGATTCATGCACCATTATCCATCATTATAGAGCAAAAATAAGTTTTTGAGAATATTTAAACAATTGTAAAAACTGTATTCTTTACAAATAAATTAAAGATTCAAATTACAATTATTATAAATTAAATTATCGACTAAACATTACAAAGTAAAATATACAAGCTTAAAAAAAAAAGAATAAAAACTATAAAAAGAAAGCTTTTTAGATATCTGTCTAAAAATCTTATGTGCTCCGAGACCCCAAGCGTCTTGGGTTTCCACCACAAACGGTTCAAACACGAGATCTCCGCTAAGGTTTTCATATATGCGCCGCTTGAGGTTCTCCGAGTTGAGTTTTTAACCAGTCCATCTTTATTTTATTACAATTAACAGCATACCTAAGAGTCGGACCAACTAATCCTGCGATGAGATTTTTTAGATTTTTTTTTAATTTTTATCAAGTTATATTTATAGTAATATAACTTAATAAAAATATCGTATAGTAAAGTAATCAAACCCAACATCTAATATATCTAAAAGGTTTATGTAAGGTCCCTATAAAGCAAGTTGTAACTTGTGGTTAAGTTGTGGTTATTGACTAACCGTTACTGTCTAGAACACGACCGAAACTCTAATGGATAGTTATCTTATACCCTACACTCTAATGTGTGTAGCTCAAGGTTCAAAACGAATAGACGAGCAAAATTTTTTTATTTAAATTATGTATTCTAATCTATACATATAATAAAACAGTAAAATTGAAGTGTCTGTAAATTTAATATTTTTACAAAATAATCAATGTGGGGGTACTAAGGAACAGTAATAGAAAAGAACACATCGACAGAAAAAAGTTGTCCGTTTATCTGTTTGTGTGTTCGTACGCGCTTATCTCCGGAACTACTGGACGGATTTGAATAAATCTTGTTTTGTTTTATAGCTATTTGATCTGGGCAACATTTAGGGTACTTTTTTATTCCGGGAAAATGTACGGTTCCCGCGTGATATACAATTTTTTGCGCAACAACGTTGCGGGCTCCAACTGGTAAATAATAAAACTTATATTATAGATGAGAAACGTGTGGAAGAAAAGAGGCCTTTGCCCAGCAGTGGGCATCAGCGGCTAATAATAATAATAAAGACAGAAGTGCAAGAAAATTATAACATTTTATAACCTTCAAGTAAAATATACACATTTTATATCCCACTAGCACTTGCCCGGGACTACGTCCGCGTGAATCTTTATAAATTACCTTGTTTTTACAACATTTTTCGATTACAGCTCGGCTCTTATTGGTCGTAGCGCGATTTTATATAGCCTATATCGATAAATGGACTAACCAACACAAAAATATTTTTTCGGTTCCGACCTGTTCCTGAGTTCCTGAGACATTTCAACGTTATATTATTATATAACGGTGAACTATAGTATGGATAATAAAAAATATATTAATTATTAAGTGCTACAAGTGGATAACATTTTACAACCTTCAAGTAAATACTGATTTTATTTCCTACAAAATTTTGATGAATCTTGTAACTTGACATTTTAATTTCAAATCATTTTTCCGTGCCTAACCCTTCAGGACCGGAAAAATGTTTTATGTTAGTTACCGGCTTCTTGCACTTATGTCTTCTATTATGTTTTGTGGTATATATTTGGTCGCAGGTGGCGTTAGAGTCGTTGCGAACCGCGAGGGTCGGAAAGCCACCTTTACAGTACTCTACGTGCAACATATTCAGAGTAACGATTTTCTTGACCCCCATACAACGACCTCGTATTTTTCTCAGATCGTGAATGACGTATGAGACAAATAATCGTTTGACTGGATAGTATAGGAATATAGGCCAGGAGTTGCAGCTGCTTTCACACTGCCGTAAGGAAAAAGGGCTCGTTTAACACTTTTCCAGAAATAAAGAAAAATACTTACTGTTGGGTGCGTCTTTTTTTGCCGATTACAATTTAAAAAAAAAAATTATATGCTCCATTTTTTTTACAGCGGCAGTACAAAAAAATAGAGAACTGACATGACATTTTATCAATGGCTTTCATGTCATTTGCTTTCAAGTTTCGACTAGCTTTGTCTACATGGGGTATAACAAATTTTGACATAATGTTGAACTCAGGTACCAGGATAGATAAAAAAAAAAGAATACTTTTCCGCCACAGGTTTTTTAGTCTCAGATACTTGTAATATATCTGTCAATAGATTATTTTTATTCTTTTAGCGCCATAAAATAACCATCATATTTGAATCACATAATATACAAATTTATTCCATACCGGAATAAAAACATTGACTGATTTGAAGATCGAAATGACAAATTCCCTTCTCAATCTGTCACTTTGTCTATTCTTCCGTAAAAAGAAACCCTTTTCATGTTGGCCATGCCAAAGCTCACTTCACAAATACGTGTTAATCCTACTAATATTATAAATGCGAAAGTTTGTGAGTTTATGGGTGAATATTTGTTACTTCTTGGCGCTTAAAGGAATAGACCGATTTCGTTAAAAATTGGCATAGAGCTAGATGATATTCTAAATTAATACATAGGCTACTTTTTATTCGAGTAGCACCTCTGGGCATAGCTAGTTATTTTATAAACACGAGGAACGAGAAAAAAAAACATAACTTGAGTGAATATATTTTATACGCCCTGGTTTTGGAGTTTACCTTCATTAAGTGAGGTGCGGAATATTTAGGGCTTCGAAGTATATGATGACCCTGAAGTTTTCCCATCCAGCTCCCGCACTATAAGGAAGTGCGGGCGTCAACAGTCATCGTCACGACCGGCTAATTAGCGTGTTGATTCACGACGTACACATGTACTAACGATTTTATTGTATGTGTGTACCTTGAGGTAGAGATACGAAGATACTATCGATTTCGCTTAGGGACCATCCATAAAGTACAAATTTTATAACTTTAATGTCGAAATTTGAAATATTAGGGTGGTTTTAATTTTTTCATATGTAAAATTGAAAAATTTCTGACATCACAGTAGGGAGGGGGTCTCATTAATGTGACTACCTGTGACAAGGGGGTGGGAAGCGGTCTAAATATCGTGAAATTTGTGCTACGTAATTTATGGGTGGTCCCTTTGGAGAAGTCTGGATTATTTTACGGTTATATAAGAACTTAGATCAATCGAGTGGTATCACGTTGGATCTCCAAACTAATGAACTAAACTTAAAAACTATTTCATAAATTTATAACACATTTATCATTTTGGAAAATTCATAAAATGTTATAATAAACAAATAAACACATATATATATATATATATGTGATAAGCATGATAATAACTTCGTTATAAGCATAAACCCATCTCTAGAAACAACCACTTAAACAATCTTCACACAAAATTAAAACTACAACAATAATTCTATAGAGTCGTAAAAAATTAACAGCTGGTAGTATTCAGTTTCGTAATTTAATTACGGCAGTAAAAATTTTAACACGTATAAAATATGTGGGTTTCAAGAAAGGGAAAATTAATACGAAAAGTAAACACAAAGGCGTACACGTAAATACAAATGTAATAGTACACAACTCGGTATACCCACAGCGAAATCTCAATTCGTTTAGAGCAAAAGTAGTCAAAATATTTTTGTAAATTAAAATAAAAAAAAAAATATGTAAATATGTCTTACTTTTCATAACTGCTACGCCTGTTCCGATGTAACACAGTCACAATATCACTCACTAGGCACGATACACGTCTGCCCTGTACGGCGGGCGCGCCGCGACTGACTTCCCGCCCGCCCTGCGCCGCCCAAACAGCCTTTAAGCGCCGATTACAGGCTCGCGACTTGCAGGAAAATCTTAAGACCATGTTACACGCTCAATCCGGCAACGTTTCCGTCCATCAGTTTCATCAGAGAATCTCAGACTTGAGACTGAAGCACTGTACTGATGCGAGATTAAGGATGTAACTTCCGTCTAAATGAGAACATATTCACATTAGCTTATAGGCGAACACAATATATCATTTTTGAACACTATGCTGTTTTTCGTTTTACTTTCCAAGCTGTAAGTAAAAAAAAAAATTTTATAACCTTGATTCAAGTGATAGTAAGTTTTAAAATATTAAAGTAATTTTTCAGATAAATGTAAACTACTTCCATAATATTGTTGTTTTCGATTTAGTCTTTAATAACTTTATACTCCATTTAATTAGTGATAGTAAGTTGAAAAATTGATCGTAACACCTTCACAATTAAACATTAATTATTCTCGTTTATTGTCAAAAGTGATGACATGTATCCAAAGCGTAACTAATTTATTTCTTATAATTATATTTCTTATTATTTATATCTTCAAATGCTTGTATTGTGCCCGTTCTCATCTAAATTTGTTGCCAATTTATTGCTACCTTACACACTTACCTGTCGTTTCCTGTATTCAGTCCCAGTGTAACAGACGCTTAACGCATAATATTATATTCAATAACAAGTAACACGATGACAAGTCTGAAGTCAGGACGATTCGGCGGGCCGTTTACGATCATGTAAAAGTCTCCAAGGTACAGGACTGATACAAGTCTTTTATGTACTATCGAAGTAGTTGAATCATAGGTATATGGAAGACGTAGCATTCGGTCGTATGATGTTAATTTAATACAGTAGCTCTACCACGAGTTTGAAGCAATAGTATTTGTCGATATCCGATATCGACGTACGTAATTTTGGGTATGTCGATTTTAGTTTCGCAAGTGACCACTAGAAGCGCTGTATTTTTATATTATGATATTTAGGCAAACGAGCAGACGGGTTATCTTTTGGAAAGCAACTGCCGTCGCCCATGGACACTTGTGACACGGGAGGAGTCGCAAATGCGTTGCCGGACTTTATGAGGGAATGGGAATAGAGATAGGAGGATCAGGGGAGTTGGGCCACCGGTAAACTCACTAACTGGACGAAACACAGCACAATGCCGTTTCATGCCGGTTTTCTGTAAGGCCAATTGCAGTTGAGATCGGAAAATGTCTCATTGGTACACGCCTCCCCCGGGGTTTGAACCTGCGCGGTGCACCCTCTCGAGTGCGAACCAAAGGTCTTACCCACTAAGCCACGGACGCTCTAATGTTTTCCCATACTAAAAATGTACGTAGTTATTATCGAGTATCAACAAATACTGTTGCTTCAATCTCGTGGTAAAGCCACTGTCGTGATCTGTACGATAGGTTTGACATAACGCGACCAATTTACTTAGATCCGCAATCTGCTTCTGTTTAAACTTCTCTGATTGTACATTTGTGAAAAATATTTAGTAGAGTCTAAAAAATGTTTCACGAGACTGCAAAATAAGCAAAAGTAACTCCGTCTTAAATACGTGACGGAGATCTTCTCCTCCTTCTTGGAATAATGTTGGAGTTTGAGTGTGAACCGAAACTATTTGGTTTTTGAATATAGAAGAAAAAAATATATATATTCAGCTGACAGATGTCAGAAACATATTCCTGCTTCTGATATATAATTTTATTTATTACGTCCGAGTGCTTGTTACGAATTGTGTTCCGTTATTGTTTTAATATAAATGTTTTATTTTATGTAAAATTGTAACTACAAGAATAATTTTTTTAGTGCCCAAGTATATGTCCATATATATAATTCTCCCATAATTCTACCAAATTAGAACCCTCAACGTGTGGCAACTCTATCTGTACCGCTGGACCTGGAGGCGTCAAATTTTTTTAAATTCGCTAGAGAAACTAGAAGCAGGGCTAGGTAATTTAGGCATTCGCTCAAGATTGGCGGTAGGGTTCATTAACCCTCTGTCAAAAAAATTGACATTTCCAAACAAAACGCGATTGTAAATAAAGTGTTGTATTGTCACTGTGTTGTTGACAATCGCGGTTTGAATAGAAATTTGACAGAAGGTTAATGAACATACCGCAAATTCTGAGCAAAAAGACAATAATATATTTTCTACTAACTCAATGCATTCGGATGTCCGAATTCGGAAACCTATGGCTTTACCATGAGTTTGAAGCAATAGCATTTGTCGATACTCGATAGAGACTACGTCAGTTATTAGTATGGCGGAATTTCACAGCGCCTCTAGCGGTCACTTGCGGAACTAAAATTGCCATACTAAAAATTTACGTAGTCGCTACATTAGCGAACGCTACATTCCAACACCTCGACGATATTCCAATAAAGACGTTGTTGCGCCGCGTTATTCTCACATTACACATTTAAAACATTATTATTTTTAACAAAAAATTAAAACCGACTTCCAAAGGAAAAAACAAAAATAATAAAAAAGAAACTAATCAGTTTTAAATAATATTTATTCTTTGATAGTGCCTGTTTCAGAATTCAGTATACGTCGGTACAAAATCTTACTTTTTGGTGCTAAGAGATTAGGATACTTATCATGAAACATCTTAACCAAAATCAGATTTCCCTATAAATTTTAGGTGTTCTGGGATATAATAGAATCATAACGAATGGTGCCTGATGTGATTGCAGTGGTGCTGATTATGAATAAATATTATATTGTAGTAGCATAAGCTTTCAGTTCTTAAAACAAGGCCGAAAACCCCAAAGTCGTATCTATAAGGAATCATGAGTTCTCTCAGTACCTTCGGAACCATATCATACACCTAGGTACCAAATCATACTTTTTGGTAACATATACCTGGGACGCTTCTATGGAAATCAAAATCATTATATGTTTTCATACAAATTTCGAGATGTTCGCTCGATTACTCAAGAATCCCATTGTCAAGTCACCACTTTTGTG
This sequence comes from Cyclargus thomasi, assembly GCA_026546445.1. Classification (NCBI taxonomy): domain Eukaryota; kingdom Metazoa; phylum Arthropoda; class Insecta; order Lepidoptera; family Lycaenidae; genus Cyclargus; species Cyclargus thomasi. Next base: position 836 of record JAOTAV010086652.1, on the reverse strand, counting down.
ATGATGATGATTATGAATATAATTTATGGTGTAGTAGCATATGTTTTCGTTCTTAAAACAACTCCGAAAACCTCAAAATCATATCTGTAAAGAATCACGAGTTCTCTCAGTACCTTTGGAACCATGGTACACCTTGGTACCAAATCTTACTTGTTGGTAACATATACCTGAGACGCTTCTAAAGAAACCAAAATCACCATATGTTTTCATACAAATTTCGAGGAATTACCTCGATTACTCATGGTTCCCATCATCAGCCACCATCATGGTGAACTTGGGACCTATTCGAAACAATACCCTATACAAGAAAGAAAAAAATTTGAACATACATAAAAAAATATATATATCCGCAGCCAAACATATAACCTCCTCGTTTTTGGAATCAATTGTTGTGTTAATAAAAACAATTGTCATGAAGCGACCATCGCAAATCTCCCGAACCACTTACAAAGATTTATTATTATTTTATCCAAAGGCACTTGCCACAATAAACATAAAATAATACTCACGTCACATAAAAATAATGACCAATAAAAAACATATATTACGTAAATACGAGGATAATATTCGTGGAAAAGTTTATTTAACTATTTAGGGTTGGCTCTGTTTTTGGTATTAACCGTTATTTTGATTATCAATTTATAAGTTACAATAATATGTTTGTTTAAGAATATTGTATAGTTTGTATTTATTGCGTAATGTTTAAAAAACATATAAAATATAATTCAATCGAAGCAGTGACACGGCTCGACCGCTGTAATACCACGGCCTTACAGAAAACTGTCGTGAAACGGCATTGTGCCCAACTTCCTTAATCCCATGTACTTATTCCCATT
>JAOTAV010086641.1:0-11887 GCA_026546445.1 Cyclargus thomasi | reverse complement strand
ATAATAAAAATCTTAAATATGTGTATAGTATAAAAGTATTAAATATATTTCCATTGTCTGGTACCTGTAACACAAGTTCCTCGGGTACTTAGCACAGGGCCAGACTGACGTGGTGTAAAGCGTTCAAAGATATATATTATTATATTAACCTACTTCTTAGATTTGGTGGCTGTTCAAATAGATAAACGGCTTCTTTTTAAATTAAGGGGTTAAATTATATTCACTGACCGTTACAACTGAGCTTATAATCTTGAAAGAAATTCGTCCCACCTGTTCTTTCCATCCCGTTTTAGCGTCCTCATTCTTTTCGGTGTCAAAGAGGGCGACCGTTAGTTTCGGTTCAGTGATCTCCCTATGCCTGACCTTCAGGTAGTCTGTGACATCTGCCTCCCTGTCTCGCAGATGTTTGAGCGATTTATCCTCGCACTCCATATTCTTGCAGAGGCTGTAGTACACGTCCAGAGGTCTGGGAGGCTTGGCACGCGCATCTGCCTATTAAAGAGGCTTAAATGAGTAGGTACGGTACCATAATGTCGCTAAGTTGCCAGAACAGATCCATATTTCACTTGGATAGCTACAAATCTGTTAGTGGTTACTCTATCGAGTCCGATGAGCCTAAAGTTTCAAGTTTACCAAATTGAAGACAACTCAAACATCATCTATGTTTATGAAAGCAAACATAGAAGTGAACTTACAATGTAAGCAGACGTTTTGTCAGGATAAAACAAAACTTTTCCTCCAGTTTCAGCCAAGTTGGGTTTCAAAAACTTCCTAGTATTGTTTGATACAAAATTATATGCGTAGTGGTAGAACAGCTCTATAGTTTCATCTTCTATACGAAAGACTTTCTTCCAAACATCATCTTTGGCTGGTACGTCAGGGTTGCGTGTATACGTGTCGATAATTTCTTTCACTTTGCGCCTTGGTTCAGATTTAGTTCCCCCTGTGTATTTAACGGAACGAGATTCGAGTCTGAAAATTTACAACTATACTCGCATTTGAACGTGTGACTTGCTACCAACTTGCAGAGTGTACCATGGAGGAAATTTAAACAGAACCAGTCGACAAGCTTACGTCATTTGGTCGGAGTATGTCAATTCCATGTAAGTCGTGATCAGTCGGTTGAGTTGGGCATAATTCGACCAACTTATTTAGATCCGCAATCTGTCTCTGTTTCAACTTCCCTGATGGTACCATTAGATAAATTGACTCCTGGATATGGTGCGGGTATTATGCGGGTATATGTTGTGGCTCCATGAAGCATGTTATATGTTAGTCCTGAAAAGTGATTTTTAACCGACTTCCAAAAACGAAAAAATATGTTCCGCTTTGGATTTTTTTTTCGGGTAACCTTAACGCAACCGGACTATAGGTCTGCTATTTTAAGTCATCCCTAGGATCCACATCATATAAGAACATAATATAAGAACCTTTATTTTTATAAAATTAGAAGACAAAGAACACAAACGACCGTAGGGTGATGTTCCGTTATCCAAGCAGGTTACCTGTCAGCTCTATCCGTGTAATACTCGTCGAAGGTGAGCGGCGAACACTCGACCCTGGTGAGGTGGTCGAGTCGCGCGTAGTAGTTGAACTCCATCGTCCGCACTCCCTCTACGCTTGTAGGTGGAGACTCCAATGTATAAACGTGCTCTGAAAATACTCTCTCCTATTATCCTATAATAAAAATGAATAGAACATAGGTGTAAGATGCGAACAACTAACATTTTACAACCTTCGAGTAAGTACTGATTTTTTTCTATAATTTTTTTATAAATCTTGTTATTTAACGAATTCATTATCTGGCTTTTCTATATATCTATACATCAAAACCATTTTAATTTTAATAATTTTTCTGGTCCTAAAAAGTCAGTTTACACAAAAATCCGGCAGTTTTTAATATGTTAGTAACCCGCTTCTTTGACTTACGTCTTCAAATGTCAAAGTATTCATGTTTGTGAATAAATCACGCGGAAACTAATGAGCGGATTTTGTTGTGTGTAATTTTAGTATACAGGGGGCACAGCTAATAAACTATATATAAAAATACTTTTTGTTCCGATTAAATGCAGCTGTGGCATAAATCATCTTTAAGTGGGCAAAACCACGTACCTAAGTAAACGCTAGTTGAAAAAAAAAACTGAACCTTCTAAAGTCGAAATCACTGATAAGGATTTGAAACTTAAAAAATCACAATAGGTAATAGGTAACGTTATCGATAATAATTTAAGGTTGCTGGTTAATGCTTACTCAACATATGGTCCAGTCTTCCAATTCCAAATAGTTCCGTAGCCTCCTTCTTGACGTGATCTATCTTAAGAGTCTCCATTTTATCTACCCTGTGTTTGTACCATTCGTGCCTAAGAGAGAATCACAAAAATGTTTTAGTTAAGTTTGTTATCCGGTGTAAGCAAACAATAATATTCTGCAGGTGTGACAGAACGTTTTTGTGGTAGTGTATTCCGCGTATGCCGTGGCCCTGCCTGAAGCGAAAAAGCAGGAACTGCGTTGGGGTTTTAGTGAGTATTTCACCGAGTCTCACATACCCCGGTGGTCCTCCCCAAACTGCCGGGGATGCATATATGCATTTCCCCAACAAACAAAAAAAAAAGATGTGACAGGACTAAGTAATATTTAGGGCGTATATAATATATCCGTGCTGCAGCCCGGAATTAAATGATTTAAGAAAGAAATTACTATGTTCATGCTCATCTTTAGCTCGGTACTCACGTGACCAAAGGAACAGTAAGAGCATAATCGTCAAACGTTTTGATTCTTTTGACGATTCCCGTGCGCTCCGAGTACGGGGCATATTTCTCCAATATCACTTTCTTGTAATGGATCACCTTGTGACTGCCGGGATATCTTTGTTGGTACTCTGAAAATATTAAACTACAAACGTGGAGGTAGGAAAAACTCCTTAGGTTATATTGGCTACAAGAAGATACTTTTCGATGCCCTACCGCCTCGTATCTTAAAAATGGCTACATTTCAGGAGTCAAAAAAAAACTGAGTAAATTTTTTTTCTTAGTAATTGTACAAAACTAGATATGAGGTTATTTGATAAGTAAATTATTTCTAATCAAATAACATCGTATCTAGTTTTGTACAATTACTAACAAAAAAAAAATGTAATCATTATTTTCTCCCCTGAAATGTAGCCATTTTTTAGGATACGCGGTTGAGGTGGTAAGGCATCGTTTTGCAGTCAGTTTTTTTGTTTATTGCATAAACTATTATTTTAATGTCCTTTCCTTACTGACCACTAATGATGTCAATAGAATCTTATTATTTTAACAAACATCTAAATTTCTTAAAGTCTTGAGCGTAAAGAAATAACAGAGAGAGACGCTTATAACAAGACAGAGGGAGATTTAACTGGCATTAAGTCCTAACTTTATTTTTAATACAAGTGAAACATATTTAAAACCTTCAACAGGTATCTCCAACTTCTCTACCCAGCTGCTAGGCATATCCAGATGTTTTTCCGTTTCTCTGGCCGTCTGTTTGTCCGCCATATCTACTTTTCCCCACTTTTGGCGGTGGAAAGGCTCCCCGGCCAGCAGATGCTCCCAGCAGTTGAGGTCAGTTAGGTCGTAGTTCAGACATTTTAGGTTTCCATCGCAGTTTTGGATATTAACCTAAAATGATAGCTTGATTGGTGACTTTAACTTACGCCTATCAAGTAGTAGGGTCAAGCAACGACCATGTCATGATCAGCAAAGATGGCACAATGAAGATGATTGCTTATCAAAAGACAAAACCACAGTTACAGAAAACTTTATCTAACCACTTAATACATAAAGCAATTGCTGCTTACATAACAAAATAAAGACTTTAACTGTTAATTTTTGAATATAACTTAGGGGTATGATATAACAACTTAGGGTAAGAGTATTCACATAATAATTCTCATGGTTATACACGCTGTCCAAGTGTTGATACTGCGGCGCGTCGAGAGAATATCCTCTGCCGTCGCTGGGTTCTATGAAGAACGGTTCCTCTACCCCGTTGTTCGGAGGTAGCACGAGAACCCATGCGTGGGTGCGCCAACCGTCGATGTCGTCTGGAGGCGGCTTCTCTAACGCCTATGCAGATAACAAAAGTTATGGGCACTCTACACGGCGTGAACAAACATCACGCAAAGGTGATGATGCAATGCATTTTCAATGTTACGCCATGAACTGAAGGTGCATTTTAGATATTAATGTTATAAATCGCAATTGTGTTACAAACTAATCGATGTGGAACTTAGGAACAGTAATAGAACACAAATCGACCAAAAAATTGTCGGTTTATCTGTTTGTCTGTCTGTACGCGCTAATCTCCGGAACTACTGAACGGATTCGAATAAATATTTCTCAACGAGATGCGGGTCTCGGTTAGTTTAATACATTTTTTTTTAATTTCAATTTGGACTTAGTTTCCCTGAGCACTTTATAATGACACTCTGCGGGTATATAAAATTTATTTTTAAAACCTGCATAACTGATAAGCACAATGTCGTACAAACTCACGTTATTTTAAACTATTATGTGCGAAACTTGTTACTTTTTAATGTAGCCTAAGTACCAAGCTTTATGATTTTACTCTTATATACGAGTATAATACTCACAACGATTTAAGATGGAACTATATTATACGATAAACGTTTGTACGAAAATTGTTTTTATAACGAGCGAAGACGCGTGTCTAATATATGTACTATATACTATTCTATAAAATATTTTTCATCTTTATATGATAAAACAGTAAAATTGAATTGTCTGTACATTTGATATTTTTACATAATAATCAATGCGGCACCCCCGCAAGGAACAGTAAAAGAATACATAACGACAAAAAAAGTTATCTGTTTGTACGCGCTAATCCCAGTAACTACTGAACGGATTTGAATAAATCGTTTTCTTAATAGGGCAACATATAGGATACTTTCTATCCCGGGAAAATGTACGATTCCCGTGATTAACAAATTTTCGCGCAACAAAGTTGCGGACATCAACTCGTAATGATATAAAGCTGAAAAGTTTGTTTGAGCGCGCTAATCTCCGGAACTACTGTTCGGAATTAATTATTTTTGTGTTGGTTAGTCCATTTATCGAGGATGGCTATAGGCTATATACCATTACGCAACGACAAATAGACAAGCAGATACGATATGCAATAAATGCGTCCGTTTCGTTTTTATATTATTACGTTTCGGGAGCAAGCGAGCTAACAGGTTACCTAATAAGAAGCTACCGTCGCCTATGGATTCTCGAAACATTCGGAGAGTCGCAAGTACGTTGGCGGCCTTTTTTATAAGGAAATAGGGGATGGGAATAGGGATAGGGCATTAGGGAAGTTGGCCACCGGTGAACTCACTCTCTGGGCGGAACACAGCACTTTCTGTGAGGCCGTTGTGTCACTCCGGTCGAGCCGGTTCATTCGTGCCGAAGCATAGCTCTCCCACGTCAATGGCCGTCCGTATTATGTACTTGAGATCGGAAAATGTCTCATTGGTACACGCCTCCGCCGAGGTTTGAACCTGCACCCTCTCGAGTGCGAACCAATTACACAGTCACGTATGCTCCGATGCGGGTGCAGTGGACGCGCATGAACTGAATAAGCTTCTGTTGATGACAGCCGTAACTAGAGAGACAGGCGCGTTCAAACAAACTCTTCAGCATTATATTATTAGTATTGATTATAGATTATTGAAAAAACGTTGCGGGCATCTTGTATAGGTAATGGAAGAAGCCAGTTGACGGACCTAAGTCATTTGGTCGGTATGTCAAATCAATGTAAGTCATGATCTGTCGACTGAGTTTGACATAACGCGATCAATGCTTAGACCCACGAACTGTATATCTTACAACTTTCTGATTGTACATAATTTAAGAGCTACAACGAAGTATTAATATCTAATACAATAGCTAGCGGATACGAGCATTAAATTTCCCGCTAAAACTCTAGACAATATCCTGGTTTATCTCGAGAACTTCCATCGATATTTACGAACTAAGCAAATAAATTCAACCCAACAGATTCAATTAGGCTTCAATATGTAAACGAACACACAAACTATACTAATATCATATACTAGCTTTTGCCTGCGGCTTCGCTCGCTTCACTGCGGTATTCGAAAATTGGTAAACATTTGTTTTTTAATTTAAGGTTTATTAGGGCGTGAAGGATGGACAAACAAACAAAAAACAAAACACTTCTTCCCATTTATATAAGATATTGGGTTAGGAAGCAAGGATGTGAAAGTGTGCTAGCCCACCTGTCCAGTGTCCACCTCTTGACATCTCTGAACCTGAAAATTTACTGAAAGTGTTGTGAAAAAATTTACTGTGGTAATATTCTGAGTCCTGGTAAAGAAAACAGGATACTTTTCATCTCGGATAAATACACGGTTTCCGTGCGGTAAACAAATGACTAATGAATGCAATTTCGACGTTGTTATTATTTTTTTTGAGAATTAATGGACAAACGAGCAGATGGGTCAACTAATGGGAAGAGACTGCCGTCGCCCATGGTCGCTTGAGACAGCGGAAGTGTTGCAAATGCGTTGCCAATCATGCCAGCTATGAGCATCCGTATTATGTAGTTGAGATCGGAAACTTTACATTAGTTTTAATCAGATGAGGTAAAGAAATAAGGGTCTTTGATTACGATTAAGTTTTTTACATTAATTATGAGGCGTTTCCTAGATTTCTCATCGCTTACCACTTATATGTAAAATTATACTCAGCGGAATACAAAACGCAAGTAGTAACCCGCGAACAAACAATTTAAAAAAATCGTGTTTTTGATATGAAAGCTCACAAAAAAAAAATTGATATGTTTTTGATATTTATTGTTACAGCGGTAAGAAATTACAGGTTCTGTGAACATTTCGAATCTCTTGCTAATACCGTACTTGAGATAGCCTGGAGACAGACAGATGGACAGACATCGAAGTCTTAGTTTTTACCCTTTAGTACGGAACCCCTAAAAATAACATATTATTTCATTTTTTTTTAATAAGGGGGCAAACGAGCAAACGGTTTACCTGATGGAAAGCAACTGCCGCCGCCCATAGACACTCGCAACATCAGGGTTGCAGTTGCGTTGCAGGCCTTTTAAGTGGGAATACGCTCCTTCTTATAGGTTCGTTTGTCGTAGCGGTCCGGAAATAGTGCTGGTGATAGTTCATTCTAGAGTTTTAATGTGTGGGGCAGAAAGTTATGCGAAAATCGTACTGTGTAAGACTGCCATTCATCAAGACGATATGGGTGGTAAATTTTCCGCTAGCTGTTATCCGCATGTTGATCGTAACATGTCGTAAAGTTACATCATAATATAGCCTATAACCTTTCTCGATAAATAGACCAACCAACACAAAAATATTTTTTCGATTACGCCCACTAGCTTCTGAGATTAGCGCGTACCAACAAATCAACTCTTCATCTTTACATTATCAGTATAGATGAAGAAATTAAGAAACCTCTTTTGGATGTCGGTTAAAAACAATACATCCAAATATTAATTAGTCCGATCCCATTTGTGTATGTATCACTGATATCACTGATAAAATACAAATTACACCTCAAATACGGCATACATTTGCATAATTAAAGATTTATATTGGATTAGTTTCTAAATGGATGACTTAGTAGTGTAGAGATGTAATTGAGTAAGGCATCTTCATATAAATTTTCAACGCACGGCTTGTGTGTGTGCATCACGAGTGTAGTCTGACCAACAAGTTGAACCTAGCATTTATTTTTACTAGCAACATTATTCTGACGCAGTCTTTTGTTTTCGGTTAAAATTGCACTACGAAATGATGAAATCCGATTCATGGTTTTGATACTTGATCATGAGTTTATGATCTTTTGTTTTTTTTTTTATGTAAGACATGACATGTTGTTTATCTTAGCAAATTTAATTTTTATAAAAGTATTTTTATGAAAATATCATATAATAAGATATGAGAAATAGGTTTTCGTCCCTCTATTGAATATTCAGAGTCTGAATTTGATTATAGAAAATTAATTATACTTCGAATTACATGCATTTTATTTTATTTATAACAAACAACACTTTGTCTTTTAAATTTCAATAAAAATAAAATTTTGTATTTCATAAAAACTTATATTGAAATACTCGTGTTTAGGTCTCATGATCTGATAAAAGATCAAAATCTTTTTAGCCACAAAAATTAGGTGATACCATCTAAAGATTTTTTTTAATTTGGAAGTCCAAGCTATATCTATGCGCCGCTGCACGCACAAATAAACAAATCTCAACCCGTTTCTCAATGCACCAGTTAGGGCTGGCACCGTCAAGATACAGTATCAATATTTAAACTCTGTCTAAAGTAGCGTATAGATGAATCTTTAATTTCTGTAAGAACAGAACGAATCGAAGTCAAAATATCTTAGATTTTGATAGCACGGACGAATCGGACGATTCTGCGTCGAATCGTACGATTCCGTCCGCAAGCATTCATGACATTCCAATAGTAATCAAACATTTTTTCTTTCGCCGCGTTTGGTTCTGACAGATTTGCGTTTGCTATTAGCATGAAAATTTCTAATGCTTCGTCAATTTAAAGCCTGAAAAATACCAAAAAGAAACCAATTTTTTTCATTCACTTAGATTGTAGAGCAACGAAAATATTGGTGAAAATAAAATGCAGTTAATTCCGTATGCGAGTAATTATATAGAGATTTAAAAACCGTCCAAGTATAAGTTGGACTGTTGCACGACGGGGTCCGTACGATAAATATAGTAAAAATAGGCAAAAAATAAGTTTTGTTTATGAGGTCCTTATCCTTAATTATTAATTTTATGATAATTATACTATAGAATATTAAAGTGGAACTAAGCACTTTGTATATATGTTAAGTACCTATCAGATTATTGATATCGAGCAACGAGCACGTTTGTTGTATGAGAGCTGCCCTTAATCACAAACTTTATTTGGTTTAGCGGCAAGAGAAATAGATATTCTGCTCTCTCTCTCTCTAGATATTCTCTTCTCTCTTTAGCTATTACTATTTTTGAAATACAATCTGGAGACAAAGAGACAGACAGGCGCACATTAAAGTCTTAATAATAGGGTCCCGTTTTATCTTTTGGATACGGAACCCTAAATATGTAGTTTCAGACACTAAAGTATTTGAGAAGTAATTACCTAGCTCTGAAAACACTGTAAATCGACCAGAACGGATACAATTAAAGTTTTGTTTAATATTTGAAATCACTAACGGAATTTGATAGTAGATATAAAGTTTCTGAAATTATAGAAAACAGATTAGAATGAAATTCAAAAACATTTTGAATAAACAGAGTGCAATTAAACCAAATACCGGTCAAATTTCGATATATACAGCCTTGTTATCATTTTATTATTTAAATTAGGTGTATAAATTACATGCATTTTATTTTATAATCACTCAAAGCTAAAATGTTGAAAAACAGCTTCCGAATGTTTTCCTAAAAAACACAACCAGAATGGTGCGATGGAACCACGCGATGCGCGTGAGACTTCGATAGGTTCGATTACACGTATTACGTCACCCCCGCTCTACCCCTCACGTTGCCCGCCTCCGGCACGCTTTAGTAATGCGTACGTACGTATTGAGCATTTCTCAAAGAATTTGATTGGGATACAATATGTTATTAAAAAAAACCGCCAAGTGCAAGTTGGACTCGCGCACGAAGTGTCCCGTACCAGTGCAGAGCAAAAAAAATGAGGAAACGCATTTCAGAGTGTTTTAAATTTTTAAAAAAAGTTTTAAAAATATTAAAAAATTAAAATTGACGACAAAGAAATGTATAAAAGAAAAACATAAAATTAAAGAAAGTTGAAATGGTGGGGATCGAGCCAGGGCCTTTTCGTACTTAAGTAGGCACCCTAGTCACTCCACCACGCCGCTGATGATAAGCGCGTCGAATTATTGATATCATTAATAAAATAACGAATACGCAGAATTTTTATTAGACCCCCCTTTAAACATTAAATTTATTTTGCTTTAAGTATTTGTTGTTGTAGTGGCAACTGAAATACATATTTTGTGAAAATTTCAACTCTAGCTATTACCGTCCTTGAGATACAGACAGACGGACAGACATCGAAGTCTTAATTATAGGGTCCCGCTTTTATCCTTTAGGTACGGAATCCACAAATTAAGACCTTATTTTTTTTATGGACTCTCCTAATAATAACTAAGCCCTAAAAAAATTTTGCCAGGACATCCCAAAGCACCCTGCTTTATTCAAAAGCGAATTATCAAAACTTCCCAAATATCTAACGAACGAAACTAATAAGCGCTAATGAAATACCTCGTTTAGGGCTTAGCGGGCAAAATTACTACAATACCAGATTTACGATAGAAATATATGTCAGGATTCAAATAAGGATGGTTACAGATAGAACATTTTCAATAATAAAAAGCATTTTTTTATGAAAGGGCGAACGAACTGACAGGTTATCTAAAAGTATATATGTATGTATGTATGTATGTATGTATGTATGTATGTATGTATGTATGTATGTATGTATGTATGTATGTGTGTAACAGTGTCTCACATATTTTTTGTTGATAATATCGACGTGCAAATCTTAGTAGAGCATTGGGCAACTTAGGTTAGTACAATAATATTTCTAGTCAAATAAAACTGATGTTAACATTTAGTTTTAACACTTTGCTAAATTTATAAATGAAATGTCCCGTTTAATACATTTTTTTTATTACTACTCGTATAGCTTTTATTAATATTTTATTAATACTTATTAGTCGTAGCGTGATGGTATATAGCCAAACAACACAAAAAAGTTAAATTCCGGCCAGTAGTTCCTGAGATTAGCGCGTTCAAACAAAAAAGAACTTATCAGATTTACATTGTTACCTAAAGTAGTCTATGTGTTTGTAAAATGTATCAGCTAATGTCAAATTTTATCAAAATAGGTTTAGCCGTTAAAGCACAGAAGAAAACACGTGAAGAAGTAACGTCCACACTTTAAAAACTCACACAACAAACGTTTAGTTCGATCAATATCTATATATACTAAAAAATGCGATTACGTTGCGATTTGTATTAAAAAAAGTTGTAGAAATCGCACGTTTGTTCACGCCCTTATAACACCATTTATCACATATTGTGAGCTTATCAGCAGTCGCATCGCGTATCGAGCCTGATGGCTTACGTGAACCTTACGTGTACATTCAAATACGCACCGTAATATACGGGATAAACGTATTAACGGGACCCGTATACAGCCAATAAAGGGTTTCGTAATTACAGATCACGGAAATAATAAAAAGGAATGATCACAGAAAAATGTGGGGAGTTCGCTTAAGGAGAAAATATTACGCGAAGTCACTGTGTTGATCGTTTTTATTATTTTGGTAACTGTCAATTTGTTTTTTTTTTAATTTGGTTCATATAAGGAACATCACATTCCATTCAGTACTGTCAGCGTGTTTAACGGACAAACAGACAAATGAGTGTGATATTTATTTTTAAGAGTATTTAACTCTATCTGGAACGCATGACGCCTGGGTCAGAGTAATAATAATTATTATATAACTAAGTCATCCTAATATGAACTACCGGATCCATCTGTACTAATAATACAAAGCTGAATAGTTTGTTTGTTTGTTTGGACGCGTGGAATCCGGAATTAAAAAAAATCTTTTTGTATTGTTTAGTCCATTTATCGAGGAAGACTATATTAAAACATCTCGCTATGACTAATAGAAGCCGAGCAGTCATCAAAAAATCGGTTGTCTGTAAAGTCGGTTTACAGACGATAGTTGAACGTGACAACGTCATAAGAAAATACTAATGGAATGGTAGCATTTTTCAAAAGAAAATTTCAATTTCATTTGTTTAATAGATTTGTATGTTC
>JAOTAV010086630.1:0-11889 GCA_026546445.1 Cyclargus thomasi | reverse complement strand
TTTTAACCACCGAAAACAAATTTAATTCCCGGAGCGTACGCCAGACGATGTTAACCGTACCGAGGCCGCGGGGGGAAAATAATAATGTGAATATCAAATTTTACTTCAGTTCGACTATAGTTACTACACAGCTACAAGGATTTTGTGTTTGGGTTACGTAGTCCCGGTGTGGGAGACACCAGCTAAGTTTCGTCAAACACGTCATTCAAAATGATACTTAAATATTTCCATAAGGACGTGGGTGTGAATCAGCTGCCTCTTAAGTAAAACTTAAGACTTATACATGGGCTAGAGGGGTAAGTTTAACCTCTTATACGTATGTCAAAACGTTAACCACACATATATGTTATAGAACGGTCTTTATTCTTTCATTACTAGCGAGGACTTTCTCCCTAAGCTTTTAGTTAACCAGAAAAAAAAAGTACTATGGACATCGATTTTTTGAAAAAAACTGTATAAACTACAAAACTAATCGGTTAAGTTGAACGTTTTTTACTATACAAACAATATAAGTAACACTATAATCCCTAAGGAGGAATTCTCGTTTCTTATTTTCATTAATTATGTATTAATTATTTTCCATTAGCGCGGGGAGATTTTTGAAACTCCGAAGGTCAAGCCCCTTGGCGCTTGTATTCCCCTAATCTTGGTCTTGCACAAATCCGTCTTATTTTTGCTATTGCTTATGCAGGCAAATATCAAACTAATTTCTGATTGAATTCTCGTACAAAACACCCTTGCAGAAGTAAGTTTTAAGTTTGACATGAGTCATAATGGCAATGACGAATGATGCGGCCGACATCAAGATACCGCTTATTTATAATTGCGGTTTCTACGTCAGTCATTATTGCATCGTAGTTTTAGGAATTTATGCTCCAAGTTCTTAAAAACTTATTAAATTTGAGATTTCTCAAGAAAGTACAAACAAAACACGTTTTCGCAGAGGAAACAATAAGGAGGTGGGCACTTACTCCAATTTACGTAGTAGTTGGAACAAAAGGTCACATACAAAGTTGCGCCGCGGGCAGACCACCGCGGGACGCAAGGGAAGGGGAAGGAAAAACACTTTTACTTTCCTCCTTTAATCGTCACGACGCGGAGGGAATATTAATTTTTTTCTGTTTTCTCACGCTTGCCCTCTTCCTTGAAAGGAAAGGTTTCATTGCGGCCAAAAATCGCTAGTGTCGATTTTTTATTAAAAATTCGAGTCGCGCTTGGCGTTAAGAGCAATTCGAAATTCAAATAACCAAACCGCAACAAACGAGTGAAGTTGCAGCTCATAAATCTGGATTACGAGCGAGTTCGCCCGCGGCCAACTTCGCTCGGGACATAATTGCTATTGATATTAGCCTAATTAATATTCCTTATACGTGCGGAGTATGTGGGGAATGATTAATACACCTCTGAATGCCTTTGTAGCATCTGCGACGTCGTGTAGGTAAATATGGACGATTTATGTACAACGATTTGTTCAGTAAATCTGTAGTGTACATAGAACGAAATAGAGTTGGTGAGGTTCACTGTTCGGTTGGACTCACTATAGTTGGTTCAAAATTATTTGTCACGGCATTTTATATAAATTTCAAATTTGTTTATGAAGTTTTGTGTTAATTTACAGCCAATCAATCAGATATTTACAGGCACCAGTATCCGCGTAAAGCTGAACACAAACTGATCGGAAGCGACTGACAGCTCACACAAAACTTAAGCCCGACTGCAGGAACCATTGTTCCTGCAGTCGGGTTTTCTGTTTTTTTTGGCATGTAGAATATTATTAAAGCAACAAGCTTTAATAATATTCTACAGTCTAATAATATAATAATAATATATTTTAACAACGTTTTAGGTAAATCCATATGTGTAAAGAGTGTATTACACAAAAGGATTTACCTAAAGCGTTGTTAAAATATATTATTATAATTATATTTAAAAAAAAAAGTAACAATACGTCACCTTATAGTTACTATATTATAACCAAATACAAACCATTCATCACACTATTTTAATTTTAAATGGTAAAGCGCTTAAACAATATACTCGAATGTAAACAAGCTAAACGTAGCCCATGTGTGACAAAGTTATATGTGGCGACGCGATGCGGGTTGCGGTCACCAAAGGGACGGAGCGGCGGCCATTTTGAATTAAATATGGCCACCCTAATGACAGCCTCATTCATCGACACTAAAATATAGTAAATCCTAAGTGCTAATATAGGTTAAAACTCCTAAACATTCCAGTGCTAGTATAGCGCGTTTTTAATGTAAACATTAAGGGTGGATTCGACCAAACTAGAAATAAAATTGATCTCAAAGATGCTTGTTAATCCAAGGACCTGTTTCACCGCTTACGGATAGTCTACCTACAACTTTATTTGACAGACAGATGTTGTATGGAAATCTGTCAAAAAAGTTGTGAATAGCCTAACAGAAACGTTATCAGTAAGCTGTAAAACATGCCCTAAGAGTAAGCCGGTTTTGCATTTAATCAACTTTGAACCTAAGATTAAAGTGAATAAATATTTACACGGGTGTTAACGGTCAAAGTCATTGTAATTTTATACAAAATTATACATAATAGTGCCAAGTGTCTAGTCTTTATTTCGAATAACTTAGAAAAACATAAACGAAGATATCCCTAGAGTAAATTAAACGATAAAATAAAGACTACACGGAAAAAACAAGAAATGTCAAAAAAATACAACTAAGAGAAAAACAGCTTTATATAGTTTAGTCTGTATATATAGCCAGAAACAAATAAATATAAAATAAATTTTGGAATAAGTAGTACCTTTGTACTAATATGTATATCTATGTTTAACGTTTCGTTGTAAATTTGTTTGTTGTTTTCTGTGTACGTAATAATGATTAAATTAAAAAAAGTAATAAAATGAAGTATAACAGTTAACTACGACGATTTTACACAGTTTTATAATACAATGATGCACTAAAGAGCTAACAGATGGCATTAAAAAATCAAGTTTCACAAAAAAGTGACATTAATTGTTTTTCCCGTTTGGTCATCAAAATATTCTCAGAATAATTTGATTTCTAGTTTGGTTGAATCGGGCCTAAGCTATGTAGTGTCTTTTTTTTTATTTTAAATTTAGTTTTATTTAGTTTAAAATAAAATCTCAACATCGAAATCCACTAATAGCATAGATCTCCCAAAAACTTCTCGCCGTTTGACGGAAATGTTTTTATAGCTTAAAATTAAGCTTAAAAAATTTAAAACGGTCATACACCAAAAATGTTCACTTGCGTAAGATTATTTGAGTAAATTATGTTGACATTTTTACTATTTAATTATAAAAAAACGGCCATGTGCGAGTTGGACTCGCGCATAAAGGGTTCCGCACCGTATCAGGAAAGATAGGTATTTTTTTTGTGTATGAGAGCCAACCTTGATTATTTACTTTATTTCAATTTTTTTACTGATTAGTAAACTATAAATACTTCTAAGTATTTGGTGAAAATTTCAAATATCCATCGATTGCCGTTATTGATATCGAGAAAAAATTTGCAAAATTTCACGTTTGTTTTATGAGTGTCCCTGTTATTTATTAAGTGTATGTTTTTAGTATTTGTTGTTATAGCGACAATAGAAATATATAATCTGTGAAAATGTCAAGTCTCTAGTTAGCTAGAGACTAGAATTTTTCACAGTATTAGTATTTGAGGTTGAGATACAGTCTGGCGACAGATGTACGGACAGACAGACAGATGGACAGATGGATGGATATCGAAGTCTTAGTAATAGGGTCCCGTTTGACGCTTTAGTTTTACCCGTTTTACCCTTTACCTTTAACCTAAAAATGAGATAAAAGCTTACTAAAAGATTTATTTCTTCGATAGCGCTTACAAACACCGACATATAGACTATACAACGAAATATGTTATTAAATTTTATGAACAAAGTCATGCGCCGTTTACGCAAATAAATAAAAACTTTCCGTGAGCCACGTCACAGAAATATATGATCAAGTTCGGCAGTAAAACGCCGCCAGCTCTAGCGAAAATAATGCTTATTGTACTTTATAACAAAAGGCGACTGGCCTCAATTTTCTTCCGACAAACGTCAATGCTTGATCACCATAACATACAATTATGTCTATGTTTTATATCGGATATAAATTCAAAATTCGTTTTATAGTAAATCGTTAATTAAAACGGTCAAATTTTTGGAAAATATTGCGTGAGTGAAATTAAATTTAGTACACTCATCGACCAGTGTTTACTTCCTTTTACTGTTCTACTGTTAACTGACACGATCACACCAGGCTAGTACTGGGTTATATTTAGAATATTACTATTTTAGATATTTTCACTACAGAAAGAAGAAGAACAGTACAGTATAAAATTTGAAAATGTTTTGGGGCCATACTTCCCTAAGACACCATGACAACTTATTCAACCTTTGCTAATAACAAAATGAATGTTAGCGTAAAATTCCAAATCCCTTTGGAATTTAATCAAACGGGTATAATTGTAAATATAACTCATGATCTTATGAGTAAAAACTAAAAAAACACAGGCCTTTGCATCCCTTGTGGATGATTTATACAGTTTTTCAGAGTGTTGCTACTTCGCTCTGAAAAACTCATCAAAAATTGTAGTGTCCAAGCGCAAGCAGTATTCTCACAACATAGTTATACTCGTATACATAGGCCTGTTCCAGGGATTTAAATAGCTCAATACGTCTCGTTAAGATTTTACTCAAGTAGCGTTCGAATTATGAGGCAATATTAAGCTATTACAATCAATCGAAACTTAAAACTTACAATCGTCAGAAGTGTCTTAGACTTACTTGTGTGATTGTATTCTTATGGGATTAGAAATCTTACGGTAAAACATACAGCACTACAGAGCTGCGTACAGCTCCAGGAGCCGAGCAGTAATCAAAAAATGCTATAAACGGGTTCAGTTTTGTTATTTTGTTCTTCATTAAAAAAATATGTTCCGGTGAAATGTGTTCTTAATTTTATAGACATTAAATGGGTCGCAAGAATAAAAAAGGTAATAAAAAAATATATAAATTATTTTAAGAAAAACAACGAATATTTTGGTTAACGACCAAAACAATAAATTAAGGTTTTACCACACCGTGATTTAGAGAGGGCCCTGTATTTCATTTAATTAAATGATTATTAACTTTAAGGTTTTGCGTCGTATATGTCTGGAGGCTTCGTGGAAGACGGTTCTGTACCATTAATCTCGCTTCAACAGACCTGACTATATTACCTAAGTTCGGTACAGACAGCAAAAATATTAAGGAAATAAAAATAAAATATTTTGTGAGTAACATTATGGACAAAGAAGAACATTCATTCTGGAATCCCGCCAAGTTTATCGCATCTTCTAGTTTTGTATATAGTTCGCCATATTTGCACTTGTAACGTTATTATGAAGTGAATATATATCACATTCCATTGAATTGAAGTTTCACTTTGAGGTGATCACACATTTGTCCCCACCATACGAGCCGTACGCGCCATACGCGCTGCATTTTTTGATAGCTGATATAACGGGTAAATCGAAAGAAAGTAATTTTAAGGACCTCATTTTGACGCAATATGCCAATTCCATGTAAGTCGTGATTTGTCGGCGGAGTTTGACATATTCCGAACAAATTATTTCGATCCACGGTCTGTATATGTTTCAACTTCTCTTATTTTACATTCAGCTTACAAAATGCAGCGCGTACGGTGCAGGTGAATATGCGAGGTTTGACGTCACTGCCAAGTTTGCGATCACTTTACTTGCTGACAGTACTACGTGTGACGTCTGTGTAAACATAGCCTAGATAACGGTAATTATTAGCGCCCGCGAAGCCTACGTAATAGAGGATTTGCTTCTGCTTGACGTATTGGTAGACCTCCTACTCAGATTTTAGCAGCTAACGATATGATACCCGTTACTCCGTTGCGTCAAAATTCATTCACCGTGCAAAACTTAAATTTTTAGAGATTTAAAGTGTTCTATGTCCTTTCCCGGAACTGAAAACATCTCCTCACCAATTCCAGAAAAATCGGTTCAGCAGTTTGGGCAAAAAGAGGTGGCGGTAAGCGAAAAACGCAGCTTTGTAAGGGGTCGCGAGATTTTTGAAATGCTATGCAAATTGTGTAACATTGTCATTTCCACTGCAAAAGTTTTTTTTTTAATTTCACTGTTCTGGATACATGTAGAATCCGCTAAGTACCCACAATGTGGATATTTAGGTCAATAGTTTAACTTTACTGCTGCACATATAAACTCATAGATGGCGTTAGTGCAATATTATTTTTATATTATTATTTATAATACTTTTGTTGAAACACAAACAACACATCTCATTAAAATACAACGCAAAAGCTCAAACCTAAAGCTATTATAGTTTTTCTATAAAGTTTATTACAAACAAATCTAAGTGAGTACCCGAAAACCTTATATTACATAAACCAGGCTGCCGAAATAGATTTACATCTTTTTATATCATACACATTTTGATACAAATCCATGACCTGAAAATTCTGTGACCCACGACTAGAGCTATCAAATTCTCAAGCATTTAGACACAGAGGTCATCGAATTATTTACTTAGTAACTAATATTTATTAATTTAATTATTTCACATTTTAACCTACTATTTTGACTCATTACTCTTAAACAAAATGTAAAATATTTTATGGAAAACGTCAAATCTAGATCAAATCAGGCCCCTATATAACACTCAGGCTCAAAAAATATAAGCCCAAATAAAAACTTTGTGTATGATTTTGGGTCAAGTATTTATAACTATAAATATCGCAACTGAACTATGATCCGGTAAACCTCTTCAGAGTTTTGGCAGAAATCTGTCACAAAGTGGAAATTAATCGTACTGCGTCGTGACAGGTTCATCTCAGTTGACGACGGGAAACCGTTTTGGTTTAAAGGTTTAAACTGTCATAATTATGATCACCGGCAATAACTCATATACATATAACTTGTATATTTATAACAATAATGATATAATCTTTATGATGCCTAGTTTTATTTTTAACACTAGTAATATTAATAAGAACATGATTATTATAATTAAAATGTCCAGCTGGCTATACAATATATTATAATATTTCTTTAGGTTACATTAAATTCTTTACAGCCGAAACATATTAAAAGCGTGACACCAGCAATTGCTACAAAAACATGGCATAATAATCAGTATTCTATATCAACTCGTAGCAAGTCGTAGTATGTGCTACGAATTGTGTAGCATGCTCTACGCTGTAACGCGTAGCGCTTCGTGGCATGTGCTATAAAATATGTAGCATGCTCTACGCTATAACGCGTAGTACACCCTAACGTAGGATATAGAAATGTGTAGCATGTTCTACGATGCAACGTGTAGCTCATCGTAGCGTGGGCTATGAAATGTGAAGCATGCTCTAAACTGTAACGCGTAGCAGATCGTGGCATATGCTATGAAATGTGTAGCACGCTCTACGCTGTTACGCGTAGCTCACAGTAGCGTGGGTTATGAAATGTGAAGCATGCTCTACGCTGTAACGCGTAGCACATCGTGGCATGCTACGATATGTGTAGCTTGTAATACGCTAAAGTGTAGCGTAGCGTGCTATGAAAAGCATAAAGTAAACTTAACGGAAACTGCACGAACATTAAGTATTTAATGAAACTATAAGCCTCAATATTATTATAACATTTTTATAACATCAATTTGGTGATTCAAACTCAAAGAAAATTTAATTTAACGGCTGTTATTTTCAAGTCCAACTTATACGCAAGTCACCGCCGAACATGCAGCTTCATTAATAAATATTAACTTCGATCCCGACTTAAACGACTTTTTACTTTGAATAAACAAGTTTCAAAGTGCTTTAGGTTTTTAGACGGTTTTATATTTTTCTTTGATATTTTAAGAGGTTTCGCGTGTACAAAATTAAAGCGAATGGAGGGTTTTTGACTTTCGTGTAATATAATGGTAATGGGAGTATATTTGGTGTAATATAAACTCCCGTTATGACTTCGAACTTAAAAAGTCCTTAAAAAACAGCTCCCTTTAAAATGAAAAAAGAACATGAAATACTCTAAGTACAAAAATAATTCGAAATGTTTGATTACAGTTAAATAATGCACAGATAAAATTAATAGCCGTCATTAAACTATTAGTAATCAGTTAAATTGCGCGGAAACTATAACACAGTCGATTTAATGCGTTGAATGTATCAGCTAAATTAAGGTTTAGGTCACACCGAAACGCATCGCAGGGCGGTGTTTTACTGTAGCTTAACAACTGCAGTCGTGGACAAGCAACTTTTATCACCGTGCCTGGACAGAGTAACAATAAACAGAAAATCAAGGCACTGGCGCGAAAAGTAAATTACTGATTTACCTTTCTATTCACTCAATAATTACAAAATAAAACACAATACTTTATTGGTTTATTGAAAATAATGTTATTTAATAATTAATTTTATTTAAACAAATTATATAATATTAATTAATAAAATTTCTTATTGTTATAACAATGAAAAAATTAAATAGTTTAATTACTTATCAAACTATATTGAGTTATTTTTTCTTAAAAATTTTAATTGTAACAATTTTAGTGTCTTTGGAGAAAAGCCTGCACTCGAGTGATGTAATAATACATCACTAAAGGTTCATAATAGTGATACTGACGAAAAATTTTAATTTGTTACACACACTACAATATTTTTAAATGGGTAAAGTCTGTGTTTTTTTTTTTAATAAAATTTAATGGCCTGGTAACGAGACCTTAATTCCAGATTGAAGTCTGTGATTGAATTTTAATAAAATTAAATTTGAATTGAAGAGGTTTATTTAGTTACGTGACATTTTTTTATTTCATCTTATCGACAGGCTGTTATGTGACTTGCCGCGAAACGACTTTTCGCGGTCAAGTGACCGATGATGCCACTGCTTTGTAGTGGCGTAGAGCAATAAAACCTTAAGCCTAGTTAATAAAGTGGCATAATAAATATGCCTCGCCTAGTCTAGCTTTTAGTTCAATCAATCAATTTATTTGCTTTGAAAGTGGTACATAATATGTTAGCATTCTCTAATCACTTTCAACTATACAGATAGCATGCAAATATTAGAAAATTTATAAAATCTAACAACCTTGAATCATTGAACACTATTAATATTAACATTATATAGACTTAACCACAATAAAATAACATATTTTGTGCCGTCAATGAAAATAAAAAAAGTTTAGTTCAGAAAGTCGAAAATTAGAAAACCACCATAGCATCGATTGGTCACCAACATCGTCAACCGAGAACGAGAATAGTGCGGCCGGATAAAATGCAACTTTATGACATAGACTACAGGTTTCATTTTCTTCTACGCCTTTAATGACAGGATAGCCCAAATGGAACTTATAGCCTAGTTTTTTTTTATGTATAAAAATAAGGGGGTAAACGAGTTACCTGATGGAAAGCAACTACCGCCATCCATAGACACTCGCAACATCAGGGTTGCATGTGCGTTGTCGGTCTTTAAAGAGGAAATACCCTCTCTTCTTGAAGGTTTGCAGGACGTAGCGGTCCGGAAATACGGTGGTGATAGTTCATTCCAGAGCTTTACTGTGCGGGGCAGAAAGTTACGCGAAAATCGTACTGTGGAAGACTGCCATTCATCAAGACGATATTGGTAATAAACCTTCCGCGTAGGTCGATGGCGAAAAGTTGCAGATGGAATGATTACGAACGATTCCTCTGAAAGCTCCCCGTGATAAAGTCTATAAAGGATGCAGAGCAAAGCTACATCTCGTCGCAACTTCAGGGGGTCCAGCTTGTTCGAAACACTATGGCAATCAACAATCCGAGCGGCCCTTCACAGAATACGATCTAGAGAGAACAATTGGTATTTCATAGATCATAAATTTCCATTTTATAGGGCCGAAATGATCTCGATCGCAAGACACTGTTGCCTTTAAAAGGTGGTCTTCCGATCCCCTCCGAGATTGTGTAGTCATCTGTATACAGCCAACACAATCTCCTGTTACAAAACAAAATGAAACTTCGTATCTTTTCATAATATCACTGACAAGAGACAGGAAACAAAGACACAATTCCCAGTCCTAAGGACACGGAAGTCTCATCTCTCTATTCTTGTCGTGAGCGAGATGGAATGAGAAAATTGAGCTCATGAATGTAAGTTATAACACGTATTTCTTTATATGTGTTGCTATGAAAGAAAATTTTGGTGCGTCAATGTTTTTATCGCATTAAATAGATTGCAACGTTGTTTGTTCGTACTTTTTGCACCGCCTATAAACTATTTATTATTATATGTTATCATAGTGTACCTTAATATTGCTAAAGATCAACATTTCAGTAAAACAAAAAAGGATAAAATAACTTTTTTATAGTACTCAAGACACAAAAAAATAGCCATATATATCACCAATATAAAATAATATACTTATCGCCTAAATTATCCTAAAGTATATTGGGGGAAATTGAAAGAGAGCCAGTTGACGGATCTACGTCATTTGGTCGGAATACGTCGATTCCATGTAAGTCGTGATTTGTGAGCTGAGTTTGACATAACCCGAGGAAATAACTTTGATCCATGATATGTATCTGTTTCAACTTCCCTGATTGTATAACACTATGTAAAATAATAATGAAATTGAAGATAGAGTATAATTTACTAAATATGACCAGTATTATCAACAATATACGATGTTAGCAGACAATGTCTCCTATCGTGACAGATATATATTATAATGTGTGACGTGATCTGGCTGATCCATGATTTATTTCTAGGATGTGTACACCCAGCTTAAAATACATTTAAAAAGTAATTACGGAAATTTGGAAAAAATACTAACTGCTGATACGAAGAAGTTTAGGCATAAACAATTTATAGTGAAAGCCTAAACCTACAATCCGTTTGTCTTACGCGTCCTACGGCTATTTCAATTACAATTAATCAATCATCAATTACAATTATTTATAAACTGCTGTTGGATCAAATACCGCGATAAGCCCCTTTTGACATGCACACTGTCGCCGTACGGTCATCGTGCTGGGTAAAGGAGTAATGTATGAATGTCTGAGCTTTCACATGTCGCGACGGCCGTCCAGCAATATGTGCGTCACCTATGCTGACAGACTATAAACACGACGACCGTCTCAGTGATTTATGGACTTGTATAGAAACTTTCAGCTGTATATAGACGCAGCACGTTACGGCGACCATGTGCTGACTGGATGCATGTGAAAATGGACTTTAATTATTTAATTCAACGTTACTTTTTTCACGCCTAAACATCTTCACCACAAAACGTCAACCGACTATGGGACTTATGACTAAGATAATAGTGGTGAGCTTACCACGTCAATGATCTGCTGCAGCGTGAGGCCGAACTTGACCTCGAGCGGCTCGCTCTCGTTGGCGACGGGCCGCTCGAGCGTGTTGTATGACGCCAGCAGCGCGTTCAGTAGCCGCTTCTCGTGCGGGCCTTGCTCCGTCACTGAAATGAGAGAAGGTCTCGTGAGGTCATGCAGACAGTAACAGCATTAGGAGAGGCGACACTGGGCAAGCGATGAATACTTGCTACATAAAGGGAGCCGCCGTTTTCGTGAAACACTTTGAATGGAAGTTGGTTGGGTGCCACTGGAGTCCTGAGCGGGGCTCAGATAGAGCAAACGCCGACCCTGCATACCAATAAGGCGATGCATTTAAACAAAAACATTATGATAAAGTCACGTGACATTAAAAAAGTTTCGAAAAATCTGGAAAACATACGCCGAATATTGTTACCTTTTCATGTTAAGAAAAAAGATGTTGTCAAATGTAACGTCAGAGTGAGTCTAAAAATAAGGCTTGTAAGAGCATCATGTGAAAGTTGGAATAAATAATTTATAACGCCTTACAG
>JAOTAV010086619.1:0-11891 GCA_026546445.1 Cyclargus thomasi | reverse complement strand
TGTGGCGTTGCCATGACATGTCATGATTTTGACATGCGCAAATAATGGGTCTACTATATTCGAAAATGACAAATAAAAGTAACTGAAATATGTAAAGAAACACTTCCAAATTTGGAAGTTTTCATGAAATCTTCACGTGATTTACCTTAGAAAGGAAAAATTTCCCAGAAGTTTTCATCTCTAGCTACTATTTATATCAATAATTTGCAGTAGTGTATAGTTAGTAACCGTAGAAGAGTATCCTACTGTTTTCAAACACAAATTGTTCAATAACATATCATAATAAAGATCGAAATCTGTTGAAATGGTTTCTTCGAAGGAGAGACACACATGCACTCACAAGTAACCAGTTGTTGCAGTAAGTTATATATTATATTGACCTGCTTTTCAGTGATGTAAATAGAAGCCGTGTCAATGTGTCGGTAGCCGGCGTCGATGGCGTACTCGACCGCATCCTTCACAGCCGCGGCCTGAGTATCCTAAAAGAAGTAGAAAACCAGAATAGTTATATTATTATGCTATAAGAGCTGCAACCCTAGATAAGTGGCAAGCAATTAACGTTTACGATAATCGCTTCGCTTGTTTTGTATGGGATTGACATATTCGGACTCGACTAGATCACGTGACTTTTCGTTCATTAATGTCATGCCCATACAAAAACACGCCAAGCGATTATCGTAAACGATACACGCTTGACATGGCGGCCGCGACATTCGCCGCCCTAAGGGAAACACTGGCATCAAAAAAGTTGAAAGATTTTAGCTACTTAAGTTATGCTACAATTAATCCAAATAGCAAAGTTATCTCAGAAACTATAATTATGCAACATATGTTTAAATTTCAAGAATTTAACGTGCCGGTATCAAGTAGCCATATAGGTAAGAACCTGTTACCTAAACTTTTTGCTGTATTATAGAGTTTATAACTAACACTTTATTTTTTACCTCGTTTTGTATGCGAGCGATTACTCACGAAAGGTTTTGTCTGATCAGCGTCGCTGAGCCAGGTGCCAAGGCCGAAGCTTGGCATTTTCCGTCCATCATTAAGCTCGATCAATTTTGCCTTGCCTTCTGCAACATCTTTCGCATTGACCTAAAAAATAGAAATACATATTTAATTCTATAGTATGGAGGACTGCATTTGAAGAGACCAGTTTATATGAATTGGTGTACATATATACAAGCATATACATAATTTACGACCTCTGTGGCGCAGTGGTTGAGCGCGTTGGTAGCGCACGCCGGGGATCGTGAGTTCGATGCCTCCGATGGAACAAAAAACTTTTCACAGTTCCTGGGTCATGGCTGTTTATAAATACTAGAGGTCACCCTGTGGTCAAAATTTGACAATAAATATTTAAATCCATCGTGTAGAGAAGCTATAAAAAACTATAATCTATTTTTAATTTAATTACAGGCTTCTTATTGGTATATCGGCCTCGTTACCAGGCTATAACATTTTATTATAAAAAAAGACAGACGTCAACAATATTTCGTGTATGATTATCGTGTGCTTAGCGTTTTATTAATTGAAAATATGTAAGATAAAAGCATATTTTAAAATAATATTGGTTTTCCACGCTCCTTCTCTATATCAACTATAACTGGGAGAAATTTCATGCTTTTACGTCTACACGTCAC
The DNA here is from genome assembly GCA_026546445.1 of Cyclargus thomasi. Lineage (NCBI taxonomy): Eukaryota > Metazoa > Arthropoda > Insecta > Lepidoptera > Lycaenidae > Cyclargus > Cyclargus thomasi. Next base: position 10,251 of record JAOTAV010086619.1, on the reverse strand, counting down.
GTCAATAAAATTCTTAAAAATGTTTATAAAAATAAAATGACTAAATATATTTCCTTTGTCTGGTACCTGTAAAACAAGTACTTCAGTTATATAGTACTGGGCCAGATTGTGACTGTGTGAAGCGACCATCGATAAAAAAAATGAACTATATGGCTTAGGTACGGTACAGTACCTGTAAGTAGAACATCCTTAATATGCAATACCTCTGTAGTACTTTATTTTCTTTTATCTTTGTACAAATAGAATGCACATACATACATACATAGATACATAGATACATAGATACATACATACATACATACATACATACATACATACATACATACATACATACATACATACATACATATACACAGATCAAAATCATAACCCACATTATTGCTTCGACTTAGTCGGGTAAAAAATAACTTAACATCAAGATAATAATCGTTCTTACTTAGCTCTACCTACATGGTACCTGTGTTAATCTGACGATACGGTCAAGTGACTTTTATGATAGGAGCGATTATGCTAATAAGTTTTTTTGTAATAACCTAATATGTAATCCCACATAAATATAAACGGAAACTATACAATAGCATTAAAATAATAACATCATCGCGCAAGGTCCTGTTTAGTCATTGTAATTTTGGATAAACGCGTGAATTTATTATGAAATTATCTTAAAAAAAATGTCTGTATTGTGTTTCTATCTTAAAAAGTGACTAGTTAAAATATGTATCTATAATATATTTTTTTTCAGTCTCTTTAATGACACTTTCATTAACAATTTCTTATTCTAGAGACGTGAATTTCGGGTAAGCTGGGGGGTTAGTCCAGATGTAAACGTTTTCGCTTCTTTGTAGAATCGACAAACAAAATGTATGCAAATGACAGAAGACGTAACGAACGCTTATGAGCAAAGAAGCGAAAAAGATAAGTTCTTGGCTTTCCCCGTGCTCTTAAAGTTTGTGCGTTTAAGGACTCTATTTCTCTACAAGTTGACTTAATTTGCTGGATATATTTTTTTGAACTAACAAAATATCTAATTTAAATATTGAAGTTAGTATTTTTGTTACAACATTTTAAACTTTGAACCCGACAGACATTATCCTGCCGGGCTACATCCACACTTACTAATATTATAAATGGGAAAGTGTGTTTGTTTGTCTTTTCAAAAAATTCACGTCGCAGCAGAACAACTTTATGACGTGATTTTTTGTGTATAGTTGGGGGGCTGGAGAAGGACAAAGGGGACTTTTTATCCCGGAAAAATATACGTTTCCTGCGCGATAAACTTTTTTTGTCGCAACGGAGTTGAGGGCATCATTTGGTTGTGAATATAAACCGTTCTCAAAAACACACAAAAATTTTGAGAAAAATCGGTCTTGTCGTTTAGGAGGTGTTCAGTGACAAACACACGCACTTAAGAATATTCTGTTTTAAGATTGGGATTTATAATAGCTATTACAATATTGTGTACTTTGTTGAACACAAACTACACATCTTAGTCAAAGTGTTCTCGAGTCAGATTGTAAACTCGAGATTTACTTCTGACTTCAATGACCTCACGTGGATAGGAATAAACCATCAGCGATGTAAAAAAACCGGCCAAGTCTGATTTACGCACGAAGAGTTCCGTACCGCTAAAGAGTAAAAATATGCAAAAACTGTATGAAGTGTACAAGTGCTTTTAGCTGCCATTATTAATATAGAATAAATAAGATCTCAATCTTTACTAATAATATAAAGCTGCAGAATTTATTTGAACGCGCTTATCTCAGGAACGTCAGGTCGAAATTGAAAAATTCCTTTTGTGTTGGTTAGTAGTTGTAGTTAGCTACGTAAGCAAAAAATGTTGTAAAAACGGAATAATTTATAAAGTTTCACGCAGACGTAGTCACGGGCAAAAGCTAGTTTAATATAAATTTAATTTTCATTTTCGTAGTTTTTGTTATAGTGACAACAGTAATACATTATACAGCTGAGAAAATATTTGAAGCCTCGCTATGTAGACTGGAGATTTAAGACGGACAGCGAAGTTTTAGTTATATAACTGCTTTTAAGTTTTACCTTTTGAGCACTGAACCCTAAAAACAAGATCCTTCTAAGTTGGTAGGATTTTGCATAATATTTTATCTTTGGATGCGTTGGATTATTTTTTTTAATTTAATTTATATTCTCAGCTATCTGCCAGGCAACCAGCAACCGGCGATAAATAAGTTTGTAATTTTATTTCCTAAAAATACTGCGTTGAGGTAATTTCACCAATTTAAGGTCAACACAGACTATGAAAAAATTACATTCATTTAATGAAATAAAATAACATACCAATAATGCGCATAAAATAAACACACAGTATTGAATCATGTTGCGCGCGATCAGTAGCAGGCTTGAGCTACAACTAAACCACAGACAATACAATTACCGGCTGCCCGTGAGTTTCATAACAACTCGTTATAAGCTCCGAACCAAGGTCGCGATTGCAAACTGCTTGTTTATATTTTTCTAAACGTATCGCAAATTCATACAGCATAAAAAACCCAGCCAACTGTGAGTTCGACTCGCGCACGAAGGGTTCCGTACTAGTGGATAGCAAAAAATTGGGAAAACGTGTTTGGGAAAGTTAAACAACTATAACGGACAACGTCGTGTAAGTAATAGGAAATTTCAATGGTCTACATCGTAGAGGATTTAATCATTAATGTTATGTAGAGCGTGGAAACTTTTATCTTCTCCGTTAGATAAGCTTTAATCTTTACATTTTGCGCTCTCTCAATTCGAAACAATAATCACGCACGGGACTCTATACATATTGAATTATTGATAACATCACTGCCCACTGGCGAGAAGCGATTGCACTATTAATAACTCAGTTTACTCGTCGTGGGTCAAGAAACTGCAATGTTATACTTACGAACAATTTTACTCCTGTCTTTAAACCTTATATTTCCTCATGTAAGTAAAATTTTTGTGTCTTATAGCTGTGTTTTAACCTTTTAAATACTTCAAAGGCTCCAGGTATTTGTATGGACTGTTCCACAGCTTTTATATATAGCAGCACACAGCAAGTACTGCAATATAAATGAACTTTGAGGCACGTGGCAATATCCATATATATTCCAGCATCACGCGAAAACTATTGATCTGAATTGAATGAGGTTTACACAGTTGTATTTGTCTTCTTCCAACGTAACATTTGGTGTATAAAAATTTTATTAATTAAACTTTCCAACGAATGCAAAGCCGTGGAAATCGGTTTTTACGCTCAGGAGGAAGTTCGTCAGATAAAGTGAGATTCCTGTGGTATAATATCATACTATGCTAACAATTGCCCATGACTCCGTCCGCGAAGTAACTTTTCTCTTGAAATTGTTCCTCATTTTTTTGCTACAATCCTCATGTAGCCCGAAACCTTTTCAACGAATGCGAAACCTTGGTAATCGGTTCGTGTGTTTGGAGTTATATCGTCAGCCCTCCTAGACAAGTGGCAAACGATTTATGTTTACGATAATCGCTTAGTTTGTTTTATATGGGATTGACATATTCCAACTCGACTAAATCGTCATCAGTGACTTTTCGTTCGTCTATGTCAATCCCATACAAAACACGCCAAGTCTTCTGTCTTGTCTAGGGGGGCTGGAAGGAAAACCCGACTTATTGGACGAGCAAAGCCAGCCCTCCATATTCCGCTCCCCATACAATGTTTGTGGTACACTTCACGAAATAAATGAAATATATCGCTGGATGCTAACATTTTTTGTCTGCCTTCCTTTTATATAAAAACGGATAAATTTGTCATTTTTATTGCTAGATAGCTTTTGTCCATGACTTCGTCGGCAGACAGGACGATTTTTACGAAATTTTCTGTCTGCATTCAAGGGGATGTGAGAATGTTTAGATTCACAAACGAAGACGGGCAGGACAACGTCTGTCGGGTCCGCCAGCGTCTGACTATAGTCAGACGGTAGAAAGTTATTATATGGGGTTTTCATATTTAAGGTAGTGTTGTAGGTATACCAGTATTAATATTGTGTACTAATTGGTTAATTAGTTGTTTGAAAATCATAGGTATAGGACTCTTCCTTCTTGGCTCTCCAAGATAGAGCTGTTAAGGAAGTACGGAAGGTACTTATGAGTATATAATTATGTTATATACTTATAAGCTTCGATAAAATATTAATAAGATGCACAGATTTCCCTTCCAAATTGAATATTAGCACCAAGACTATCTATAGGTTCTGACACAAAATAACTTATATCAAAATTAAGTGTATTAAAAAACTTGACTCAACTTATTAAGTTAAGCTCACAATCGTATAAAAGTTAAAATCGCGGTCTCGGAGCGACTAGGAGCGGAATAGCGCGGTTTTGCCACTTTCTAGATAGCAACTGTAAATATTTATAATATTTGATAGAAGTTGAAATAAATACCTTAGGTTGATATATAAAAAAGATATATAAAAAAATTAGGTTGATATAATATAAAAAAGACCAAAATCTATACTAATAGTATAAAACTGAACAGTTTATTTGTTCGAACGTGCAATTCAAAGGAACTACTGGCCGGAATTGAGGTCCTTTAAAATAGGTAAGTCATCATAATTAACTCACTTTTTTAACATTGTCAGGAGGCCGCCGTGGTGGTGCCGAGAGTGAAGTTAAATGATGGCAGAGAGATGCCGGTGATCGCCCTGGGTACATGGCTCGGTAACAATACACAGGTAATAAACATTAAAAAAAACGGAGTTGCTGGACATAACTTACAGCAAATCTGTCTGAAAGTCTCAGTTAAAAAAACTAAATCCGTCTCAATATTAGAGATGGATTTTTTTTATAAAAATAAGAGGGCATACGAGCAAACGGGTTACCTGATGGAAAGCAACTACCGCCGCTAATAGACACTCGCAACACCATGGTTGCACGTGCGTTGCAGGCCTTTTAAGTGGGAATATGCTCTCTTCTTGAAGGTTTGTAGGTCGTAGCGGTCCGCTGATAATAAGAAATACTGCTGGTGATACTACATTCCAGGGCTTTACTGTGCGAGGCAGAAAGTTATGGGAAATTCGTACTGTGGAAGACTGCCATTCATCAAGACGATATGGGTGGTAAACCTTCCGCGTAGGTCGATGGCGAAAAGTTGCAAGTGGAATGATTCCGAACAATTCCTCGGAGCACTCCCCGTGATAAAATCTATAAAGGATGCAGAGCGAAGTTACATCTCGGCGCAACTCCAGAGAGTCCAGCTCGTTTGAAACACTATGGCAATCAACAATCCGAGCGGCCCTTCGCTGGATACGATCTAGAGGGAGTAATTGGTATTTAGGTGCCCCTGCCCAGGGATGAACAATATTCCATATGGGGCCGAACCTGTGCCTTCTAAAGCTGTAGGCGTTGGACCGAACTAAAATACTGTCGCGCTCTATTTAAAATACCAAGCTTCGTCGAGGTTAACTTAGCTTTACCCTCCAGATAACAGCGAAACTGGACTTCGTTTGGAATCTTAACGCCAAGTATTTCAATAATTTCAGGCAAACTACTATCAAACTAACTTCACTCCATACCAAATAGTATGGACAAGCTCTTATATAAAATTATGTTGGTCAGTCATTCACTCTCAAACTGCTCAACAGATTCTGAGGAAAGTACGCTGTTAATTATCTGACTTTTTATATCAATTATATGCTCTGGCTGGATGAAGTTGTGTTTTGTTACACCACGTTGTAGCCCTATTCACATGACACAACCCTAGGGAAGGTGATAAAAATATTCTAGATGCATCTCGGTTTCTCTCAAAAGTTACAAACAGTAAGAACATTATATGTAACAAAAATATATTTTTGAATATTCTTAAAAATATATGAAAAGGACTATACCTAAGTTTGTACTTTTATTGTATTCTGGATGCGTATCTACTTTAAGTAACTTTATAATGTAAGCTATACTTAAAAAGAAAAACTTCTGAGATATAAATTGTTCAGTCAGGGTCGGACGAGGTGGAGAAGGCTGTGGCGTGGGCGCTGGAGGCGGGGTACCGGCACGTGGACACCGCCTGGCGGTACAAAGTGGAGGACCAAGTCGGCAGGGGTTTACAAAGAGTGTCTCTACCTAGAGACGAACTGTTTATTACAACTAAGGTACGGTTTTTAGCTCTAGCTTGGCTCTATGTACAATTCGAAGATTTTCGCTAATGGTCAACGCCTTTTAGAACCGAAGGAATCGAAGTCATTATCTCTTTGAATACGAAAGCGAACGATTTGGACGAATATGCGATTCGGCGCCGGCAAGTTCGAGGTTCCATGACATTTCATATGTCGAACTCTAAAATTTGTTTCCTTCGCGTTCGACTCGTACGGTTCTGAATTCTGAAAATATGGGCATTCATCATCAAACGGTCGACGCTTTTTTTAGCGTTTCTCCGTCTCGTGGTCGTGATCACGATAATCGAAATAAGTCCTCCTCCTCGTAAAATACAATGAAAGGGTCGTGTGGACGTGCAGGTGCCATTATTACAAAAATTAAAGAACATGTATAATGGGGGAAATCGAAAGAGAGCCAGATGACGGACCTACGTCATTTGGTCGGAGTAGGCATGTCAATTCCATGTAAGTCTTGATCTGCCGGCTGAGATTGACATAACTCGACCAAAATATTTAGATCCACGATCTGTAACTGTTTCAACTTTTCTGATTGTACATAAATACATACAAATCCGACGCCTAACTCTCAAGACGGTCGTATTGTCCAATCTCGCTCTCTTCTTAAACGCCATAACTGGCTGAGAGATTATTTTTAATAAACAAGTGCTAATAATTCTTGCAGGGTTCTTATACTTAAAAAAACATATCTAATATATAAAATTCTCGTCACAGTTTTCGTTGCCATACTCCTCCGAAACGGCTTGACCGATTTTGATGGAATTTTTTGTTTATCCGGTACCTATGAGAATCGGCCAACATCTACTTTTCATCCCCCTAAATGTTAGTCTACTGCCCGTATAACCCTATTTTTTTTGGATCAGCTTGTATTTATATATGTTTTTTTCCAGTTGTGGAATGACGCCCACGCTCGCACAGCGGTGGTGCCGGCGCTGCAAGCGTCGCTGGACAAGCTGCAGCTCCAACACGTAGATCTCTACCTCATACACTGGCCCGTGGGACAATTTGTAAGAAATTCTTTTAACTGATCGCTTTAGTGCGATACGACACACCTAGGCCCGTAATTATATTCAGCACTTAGTACTTAAGAGCGTGATCAGAAATTTTGAGATGGTGTTTTCATTCACAAAGAGACATTTATGAATGAAAACAACATTTCAAAATTAATGTTGATCGCGCTCTTTGTATTAAACGCTGACTATAATTACGGACCTTAGTATTAACCGCTGACTATAAACTTCCATAGAACTGACGATGTTTTACAGTCAAATTTAAAGTTTGTGGATAATTAGCAAGCCACCGATGATTTGACAGCTGTAGCATGTTTCTTGGTCACCCTAAAATCATATCAAAGGGTTTACGTGGTTGGATACTGCTGTCGATGATGATTCATGGCGACACAGGAGTTGCAGTAGTGGGAATGTGGGCCCTTAAAAAAAAATTACCGATGACGACCTCTGTGGCGCAGTGAGTTGCTCACTCACCTTCCCGCCGGCAGAACAAAAAGTTTACAAAGTTCCTCGATTGTCAATGTGTATTAATTGTGTAAAAATCTTAAATATGTGTACAGTATAAAAGTATTAAATATATTTGCGTTGTCTGGTACCCGTAACACAAGTCCCGCGGGTACTTACCACGAGGCCAGACTGACGTGGTGTGAAGCGTCCATAGATATTATTAAAATTATGGACTTTATTTACTATAGATTCAACTAGTTAATTAAATTTTCAGTCTTCAAAACTTATCACTTACTATAGGAAAATGGTACGTACGACACGACAGACTATCTGGAAACTTGGCGCGGCATGATGGAAGCCAGGGAGCTAGGGCTGACCAAGTCCATCGGACTGTCTAACTTCAATCAAGACATGATCTCGAGAATACTGAACACTAGTCTGGAAAAGCCAGCCGTCCTGCAAGTTGAGGTAAACAGTGTTAGATTACAGCAAGGCGTTGTACCTATAATTTAACATTATTACTAATGTCATAATTTTCTGAAAAAAATATTATGAGTGTTTTAGAAATTGCATATATAAACTGTTATATTCTGCATAACTTGACTCAGACCAGTGACTTTTGTCAGGCCTTTCACAAGTATTTGAATTGATGTTGCGTGTTGAGCTGTCCCTTTTTGCCATTCGATTAAACCCCTTATCCTTATTTATCAGTAGATCCCGCCCGTAACTGCGTTGCGCTAACATTCATATATCGTGCGGGAGCGAATCTTTTTCTGGGAGTAAAGTATCCTCTATGTCCTCCTCCGGGACTCAAAGTATGTCCATATCAAACTTCAGCAAAATTGGTTCAGTGGCTAGTGTGTCAAAAGGTACACAGCAGAAAGTAAGTAAGGTACACACACTTTCGCATTTATAATACATTAAAATAATTGGTCTATGGTATGACTAGCATGAAGTATTATCTAAGATAAACATCCAATAGGGAATATGTATGATTGTATAATTTTTTGTTAAAATAAATCTATCACTATTGACAAACGATGTAATCCAATCAGTGTTTTCATTAAATTAAAAGTTACAAAGTTATAAGCCATTAAAGATGTCGATTAGAAAGAGAGATCCGACAATAACTGTGACTTGAGACGTATAAGTCCACAAGCTGCATAAAAAGTAATACATACTAAATTACGTTTTGTTATAGATTGGTAGAAAACCTAAAACGCTAATATCTTCTTACTTTTTTTTTAACAGAAATCAGAGGATTTTTTGTCATTTTGTATATTTTTTAGCACACTTCATAATAATTTGCATTCAATAAATTCTGTTTTATACGCATATTCCCTATCACTGGCATTTATGGCGTTCAATGTTTATCCTATTATTGTTGTCCCTGGTATTGTGTAACAAAATTATAAGGTGGCAATAATGATATAGCTTACTGCCGCAGTGTACCCTGAACCATCATAAATTCTTTCAGTTAAACCTCAATCTGCAGCAACCGGAGTTGCTATCGTACTGCCGGTCCCACAACATAACGGTGATGGGCTACACGCCGTTCGGCGCGCTGTTCCAACACAAGGCGCGGGCCGACGCGCCGCCGCCGCGTGTCGATGATCCGCGACTTGTCTCTCTCGCAGACAAGTACAACAAGACGGTGACACAACTTGTGCTGAGATACCTGGTATGAGAATACTTCCTCCTCCTATAGATGGTTCAACTCAGCTGTGAGTGCGTCTGTATGTGTATATAGAACTTTCATTCTTTAGACAGTAACGCGGCAAGCTTCGGCCGAGTAAAGAACGTTCTCCCATACATAGGGCCGCTCGCACAATGGTATTGAACTGTCATCTGAATAATTTCATTGCGGGTCCCGAAACGGCCTCAGCATTTCTCAGGGGTTAGCTAAGATCGTATCAAAGGGTTCTTGTGGTTGTCGACAGCTGTCCTTTATGGCAACACATGAGTAACAGCGATGGGGATGCCCGGGTGCCGAGCGCGAGTTTTTTTTTTGACATTCGGCAGTAAACGCGTTTCGCGTTTACTAGGATTTTTATGGGATTTGTACATGTGACCGTGAGTATCGCTAGGTGGCGCTGTATCAAATCACACATTATATAATCGCGTTCACAATCGAATGTAAAAAAAAACTCGCACTCAGCACTCCTATAAAATAACCTGGTATTGAAAGAGTTGACTTATTAGCAGCTGGTTGCGTAACAAGTTTGTTGCTATTTCATTTGCCTTATCTAGAGTGATGCAGCAGACTTTCATGTTATTTGTAGTGTCATATACGGCTACATAGCTCCAATGATCTTAAATTAAATATCAAAAACCCTTATTTCACAGGTATTATATTGCAAGGACTTTAAAGACTGCGCATTTCCTTTCTACTTTTTTCAATTTTAAGTTTGTGTTTTTTTATTAATCACTAAATTATAGTTTATTATTAATCACTAAATAATAGAAGTTACCATAACTTTAAAAAACTATTATTTAGTAATTTCATCACATTTCCAGGTAGAGCTAGGCGTAGTCCCAATACCAAAATCAATCACCAAGAAACGTATAGAGGAGAACATCGATATATTCGACTTCCAGCTGCAGGACGATGACAAGGAGCTGTTGAGGAGTTACGACAGAGGGTACAGAACCCTACC
>JAOTAV010086608.1:0-11892 GCA_026546445.1 Cyclargus thomasi | reverse complement strand
AACCGTCAACCGAGAACGAGATTATTTCGGCCCTATAAAATGCAACTTTATGATCTAGGCTATAAGTTTCATTTTCTACCGACATTGCTCTATCGTCAATGTCGTCGCCGTCATTAAAGGCGTAGAGAAAAATGAAACCTGTAGTCTATGTCATAAAGTTGCATTTTATCAGGTTTAATTAATCTCGTTCTCGGTTGACGGTTTTGGTAGACAAACGGCCTTTCTCGTTAAAAAATTAAAGGCTTCTTCATAATCGATAAATATACGAAAACACAATAGTGTAGATTCAAATTCAAATTCTTTATTAAGCATACAATAATATACAATTGTATAAATAATGCAGCGTACAACAGATCAGATGGCATAATTGCCTCTCCTCGCCGATTATGTTAAACCTGTATTTAGGTGAGGCCTAGATTACCCGAGACTAGCAGCAGCGACGCTACGCGACACTTCTCGTGTCACAAAAAATGAGGTTCGCAAAATAATCTGACGTATATAGAACATTAGTTCTATGGAATATGCGTCGTATCGTTCTAGGGCAGTCTCGCTTTATGAAACCTCTATATACTCGCCTCTGCAAACCGATATTCGACTTTGACGAGTTGAAAAAGTACTACGGACGATTGTGCACGCTTGCACAATGATCGTGCCCAGTAACGAACATCATCGATTATTAAAAAGCCCGCATATAGCGAGACCGGACTAGAACGACACGACGCATTTATGTTCCATACAGAATGGATAGTTCTGAATCTTGATACGTCATTCATTTGTTTATTTTGCTATATTTTTTTGTGTGTGTCTTGCGGTGTGGTGTTTTATTTTTTAGCAAACGTTACTTCTGTGGCACGTGAAGTTACGCGTATCGTCGCAACAGCGTAGTCTCGGATAATGAGGCCTCACCCTAATGCAGGCTCTACAGCCGAGCAGCCCCTCTAAAATGGTCACTTAGCAATATGGCTCAGAGCAATTTATTTTGTCGTTATTCTTGCAAATAACTACTAACTTTGCATAGCATACATAATTAAAATTTAATTTCAAGTAAGTATTTTATCAAAATTATTCAAGTTTTTATAATGTACAAAAATGTACTAAAATTTTCACAGCAATTCTTTTACATCATACTTTGACGACCATTTTAAGTCTCCTGAGGTGAGTATGCCATCTACACGATAGTGTTCGCGTATCATCGTTTATAATCGCCGGTTTGAGTGTGAACCCCACTGCTTGAGCAAGCGTATTGAAGAAATTCATGCATAGCTAGTTGACAAACCTACGTAATATGGTTGGAATATGTCAATTCCATGTATCGTGGTCGGTCGATATAACGCGACCAAATTATGATCCTGGCTATGAAAAAACTTCCCTAATAGACTCAAATTCCAGAAGCCCCTATTTCCCTTTATACACATCTTAATCCACATAAAAGTAATCTCGACGTAAAAGGCACAAGCATAATAAAATTAATTAAGCTTTGAAAACGCGTGGAAAACTTCAGCTTTATAAATTACCTCTCCGAGTGTAACTTGAAGTTATAGTCTTAAGGCTGACCTTATTTTAACCACATCTATATACGAGTATTAATACGCCAGCGAAAAACTTTGTACTCCTATTCACGGAAGACGCGTAGATGTAAAAGCATGAAATTTCTCCCAGTTATAGTTGATATAGAGGAGGAGCGTTAAATACCAATATTATTTTAAAATATGCTTTAACCTTTCATATTTTTAATATATAAAACGCTACGCACACTACAATATTTTGACATGACATGCTAATCATACACGAAACACTATTTCGTTTATGGTTAAAGTCTGTGATTTTTTAAATAAAATTTAATGGCTTGGTATCGAGACTTTTATGCCGAATTGAAGTCTGTGATTGAATTGAGATTGATAATTTTTTTATAGCTACTTTACACGATGGGTTTAAATATTTATGTTCGAATTTCGACCACAGGGCGACCTCTAGTAAGTGATTACTGTTTGGACTTGTACCCACGTATCTATATAGTTGGAAGTAGGTAAGTTCTAGAAGATTTTACTAGTATCCATGTAGATATGTACTCTGTATAGCTTGAAGTTGGTAAGTTAGAACATTTTTGGGAATTAAGAAGGAAATATCAGTGATTTCTCTTTTAAATATTGCCTTATAACACTTGCGCAATTAGGTACTACCAGGAAAGTTGATACAGATGTTAATTACGGGTCTAAGTAAGTTGAATGCGTCGTCATCTAACGCAGGTCCGTCAACTTGCTATGTTTCAAATTCATCGATGGTAATAATAAAATGATATCGATATATACTTCAATAGTAATGGAGTTACGCTGCCACATACAAACACACACACGCGCATCGACCTGGTAACACCCTTCGTTTCCGTCAGTTGTTTAAAAACGTCATTAAACATCTTAACATCAGAAAGATTCATTCAACAAAACACCGGATCATTTCTAGAAGTATCCAAAACTTTAATCGGTATACCTACTATATAACTTCCACGGTATGTCGAATACAAATCATCATTAGGCACACAAATCAACACAAACTTCGCTTTTATCAACAAGTAGAATAACTCATAAAAGTAAAACTGAAGTGGGAATTATGACGCGATAGGACCATTTAGTGAAACAATAAAGACCTGTTGAAAACGTCTATCGCTGTCTCACTCACTCCCGTGGGTTCCGTATCTCACGTCGCCTACACGTAGGGACAACCGCGCGCGGCTACATCCGAGCACTCACTGAACGTAGAGCCTTGCGATCTATAAGGCGCGCCGCCCAGAAGTAGGGCGGCAAATACAATCACCTGCTACTACGTTGTTTTGTTTTTGTGATAAAGGTAACTTGGGAGATGGTCGTAAAAATTCGTGATTGATGATGATGATGATAAAAAAAATTGTCAAGTACGATGTGTGAGAAATTCGCAAAAAAATTTAAAAATGTATTGCAACTTGAAATTTTAATAATATTGATATAATAACTCCCACACCGGTTTCGGTGACGGTGGGCGGTTTTGTTGAATCCAGGCCCAACTCTCTCTTCTTTTACTCTCATAACCCAGAGGGACGGTTGACCGACACCACTGCACAGTGGTCCCGTCCATAGGTCACAGGGCTCGGATGACAATGAGTAAGCTAGGCGATGATATCTCTCTTGATGACTCACTAATTGTCATACAACCTGAAGGTATAAAAGATTTTGTAATTCATAGTTCGCAACCCGTAGGACCCGTGGATGGTTTGAATGGATGGTCAGATAAAAATAGCTTCTCGTTGCTTTCCCCAACATTTCCCCGATTAGAACATCACCCGTGTGGTGTTAGGGGGGCCAGGCCTCCTCATTTTTTCGTCTCCAAGCCAACTAGCACCAGACTAGTTATAGACACGATTAAACTACCTAGGTCTTAACCAGACCAGTAACTTAGACCCTTTCGAAAAAAAAAAGTTCGCAACAATTATTTTTCGGCTTCCGAAAACATCTAATTAGTGATCGACCGTGTTATCAGCAAGTACATAATTACCTCAAGTTGTGACGCATGTTTACAAGTTCTAACTTGTTTGTGACTTATTGTTTTGCAATGGAATTTGAAGAAAAAGATATTTATTATTATTAGTCATTATTTTGCATTTGTAATCTCCTATTATTATTTAAATTGAGTGCTACGCCGCCAGCATTTTTTATGTCGAAGCTTTTACTTTTTTCGGTGCATACCGGTGCTATCATATTTGGTATCAAAATATAGTTTGAAATGTCTTCAATTAGTCAGTAAAAAAGTTATCTGCAGGACGCTGCGTCTATAAGGTCCAGCTAGGGCCTACGCGGCAAGCCGGGGCGCGTAGCACTTTGCTACAAAATATGTGTTATAGCTTGATCCAAATTTTTTCATTTGATCAAAATTGTATAAGAAATTTAAAATTTCCAAAAGCGTTACAATCTTATCAAAAAGTTTTGGAAGCTAAGAAACGGTACTATCCATCGCAACAATTAGTCACAGAATCATCTGCTCAAGTAGAGTTACAATCTTTATTAGATCATACTGCGTACCGGATACTACAATCCCAAGAAACTGTTTTGAGCAATATTGACCTAAACAATGAATTAGTAATGATTGGTAAGTGGGGCTTCGATCAGAGTACGGGGCACAGCGAATATAAACAGTGTTTTGGAGATTCTGGCATCGAGGACGACAGTATGTTTGTTACTTCATTTGTCCTTTGCAATTAGTCAGTAAGTCGAATACTTCCGACCCAGACCATAGGAAAAACCCGCGTCATTCCTCCACTAGGCATTGTAGACCTATTTGATTCCAATTTGCCAAAGAATCGAAAGACAAAGCAAGCAAATGTGCAAGAAAAAGCTTATTTCAAAACCAAAATTGATAGCTTACAGCCGTCTTCTTTCACTTACAACGGGTGTGAAATAAAGGTGCAACATTCTTAATGATAAATCATGGTTGATGTAAATTGTGTAGTGCTCAGAGTAACACATCTTGTAGTAGGTGTTATATTTGTGGTTCAACTCCAAAAGAGATGAATGACGTAGATAAATCACTCAGCAAAACTGTAGATAGTGGTAGATCAATTTAGTCTTTCGCCTCTTTATTCGTATATCAGATTTTTTGAGTACTTTATCCATGTTTCTTATAGATTAGATTTAAAAAAAATGGCAGGCTCGTTCAGAAGACCAAAAAACTCTTCTTGCACAGAAAAAAATGTTCAACAACAGTTTCGGCAGCGACTTGATCGTATAGTCGACAAACCGCGAAGTGGAGAAAGTGGCACATCCAACCACGGAAACACTGCAAGAAGGTTTTTTTCTAATTCAGCAATTTCTGCGGAAATCACTGGGTTAGACAAAGACCTCATTGACAGATTCTATAATTTACTTCAGTGTCTTTCGTCGGGTTACAAAATTAACTACGTGGCTTTTAAAGAGTATGCTTTAGACAAAGCACTTAAACTTGTTGCAACAACTTGCCTTGCCTTCTTCTATCCATAAGATCCTCATTTATGGGTTGAAAGTAATTGAACATTCGTTATTGTCAATAGGTGAGCTTTCAGAAGAAGCTGCCGAATCGTCTCATAAATTAGTTAAGCAGTTTAGGCTTGACAACACGAGGAAAATGTCTCGGGTTGTCACAAATACTGACTTGATACATAGACTTCTTCTTAATTCAGATCCTTATATTTCTAGTTAAGGAAAATTACCACGAAAGAAGAAGTCTATGCTATCAAAAGAGGGGTGCAATTTACTGGTATATTTGTGTATTAACTCGAAAATTATACAATGTTAATATAAAATAAAATGTAAAATATGTATTAGTCATTATATAGATTATTTTTGATATAGCTGTTTTTATTTAATTGTAAATATGTAGGTATTATATAATTTGTCAATTTCTGTGTCGGTAGTTATGTTATTGTTTCTAATAAAAATGGAAATATTTGGTTTATTAGTAAATAAGTTTTAATTATTTTATTTTTCTTAAGTTTATTTTTGCCTAATTTAAACAGTGCATTTTTGTTTAATAAAGCAAGCTTTTTAGCAATAATTTGATTACTCTCAATTGACTGTAATATATAGTAATACAAAAAAGCATAATATTAATTATTGATATTATGCTTTTTTATATTACTATACATTACATTGATAACGACATTACTTTCGCAAAATCCTAAGACCGCCTCTCTTAGAGCGCAGAACCACTGTGGACTGGCGAGAGATCAGGCG
Source organism: Cyclargus thomasi (assembly GCA_026546445.1). Taxonomy (NCBI): domain Eukaryota; kingdom Metazoa; phylum Arthropoda; class Insecta; order Lepidoptera; family Lycaenidae; genus Cyclargus; species Cyclargus thomasi. The sequence goes on along the minus strand of JAOTAV010086608.1, from coordinate 6,157 downwards.
CAGGACCGACTTTTTAAATGCCCAACTGACGCATGGATCATCTTACTTGTCAACTCGTCGGACAATCAGGTGATCAGCCTGTATTTCCTACCTAAACTTGGAAATAACGTGTTTCCAAAGCGGGAATCGAACTCACGATCGAGCCAAGAGCAGAGCTCTGTACCACTGGACCACGAAGGCGTCTTGCAAATTTTAATAGGGTATTTTTTATCGCTGTATCAATTATTCATCACTTCATATACATTTACATATTTGCAATAAAAATAAGTAATGTTTAAAAATAAAGGTCTTTATCCCCTCTACTCACTAGTCACTTTCTTTCTGCTCTGCTGTTTTGTATGTGTATATATTATAAGCGATGTGGTCAGTTTTTAATTTAACTACCCAAACTTGGTACTAGATCTCAGACTATGTCTCTTCTCAAAAAAATTAAAACAATTAAAAGTTTACGCTATCTGGAACAATATACTATTTCGTAATTATTTCTACAGCCTCAAAAGGAGAGGATGTTTATTTACTCTCAGCGCTATTTCCGATTTACCGAAACCCAAATTCGACCCGTATTTATTGTTGTCAACAATAATGACTTCAGAGGAAAAGGTTGCGAGGTTTGTTTGAAACCTAACCCTAATTAACTTATTTGCTGAGACTTTGACAAATCGCTGCTGCTATTCAAAGACTGTAATTTGAGTTGTGTAAATTCGTAGTATTCCGGTACTTAAATGCTAAATTTAACCTTTGTCAGAAACTGGCTTAAGATATAAAAGAGTATGTTATTGTAATGCTAGTTTGATTAATTAAATAGCTTAATATATTTATTTATGTTCATATAATTACGATATCAATTTATAATTTCAATTCTAATAATGTCCTTTTTAATCTGTATATCACGTGATCCGAAACGCTGTCCGCCATGATGAGTGTCTATGACGTCACTAAATTGAAAACAAATAACGACGAAGTCTGTGTAATATGTTCATATTTTAAATTCTTTATTATTAAATTTAGAAAAGGGTTTTTACAAATAAAGATTTATTTTTATAACATCTTTTGAATTTAATAAATAAAATGAAAAAAAAAGTAGAAATACAAGTAGTTGTTTCTTTTGCAATTAGTGACGTCACATACATCCCATCATGGCGGACAGCGTTCTCGCGGCATTCAAAATAAGGTAAATTTTAAAGTTGTTGTATGACAGTTTAGCGGAGGTATTTTGAGAAAATAAAATAGACACTGAAAAGTGCCTATGTTAGAAATAAATTGACCTACTTTTGCAAAAAGTGTCACATATCCTATTGTTAGATGACTAAATTATTTATTTTAAAACAAAAATATGCCAATACCAACATCTGATGAATACACCTTTCTAATACTGGAAAAATTTTAATCGATTTGTTAGCTTTGGAGATTTCTCACCTCAAACTTACATTGGGCATTAATTTGCTTCACAGCAACATTTTCTTTGGGTGACATGCTCGCATTGCGAACAAACCCTCTTTAACAAATAAAATTAAAAAAAAAAAAACATTTTCTTTGTATTATTATCTGAGAGCTGATATCAAATCTTGAGTAAGTATTTGGGGCAAGCTGAAACCTTGTCAAATAACTCTCCTATTACACTCCAATACGAAACTGTAGACCTGGCTGGTAAGGAGAGGGGCCTACCCTACATTTTACCTAGGGTAAAAAAATAAAAATATTCCAAAAATATATTTGAGGCAATATGTATTTTTTATATGTTGTATCTGAATATTTAAAGAATAGAAAAATGATAAGCCAGATGATTTAGTGGGGGTTTTAACATTGCCAGGCGCGTGCAAAAATAGTTTGGGAAAATTGCTTGCAAACTATAAAAAACGTATTTGCGGCAACTTGAAATTTTTATACAGGATTTACATCACCAAACAATCAGATTCCGAGATATATTTTTAGAAAAATTCTCTCGCGCATCAATTTTTTTCAAATTAAAAAAAAAACTTGTGTGCCTTTTTGCTGATTTCAAAGCACTTATAATTCAGTAAGTACCCGGCGGCAGCGTCGGCGCGTAGCATATGACGGGCCTACGCCGTAGCTGAGACTCTACAAGCGTAGCATTGCTGCTACAATCGTAGAGCTTAAAGGGCGTTAGTTCACTTTTGAAGTCCACAAGAGAAAAACAGCTTTATATAGTTTAAAAGTCAATGTATTATTATCACGGACAAATAAATATAAATTGAACTATTTTGACAATTGAACAGCTGACTGTAACGATTTTACCTAATTATGATTTTTATAAAATAATAATACACTAAAAAGCTAACAGATTACATTAAAATGTAGTGTTATAAAGAAAGTGACATTACATGTTTATCCCGTGTAATCATTTGAGAGAGTATAAGGTTTGATCCCGGATGGAGGCGTGTACCAAAAAGATATAAATATAACGCAAGTTTTTTGTGAGGCCGTGGTATCACTCCGGTCGAGCCAGCCTATTCGTGCCAAAGCGTGGCTCTTCCGCGGCTCAATTTTAATTCAAGTTAAAAGCAACTGTTACAATATAACTTAAGAATTTTAATAAGGTAAAGCGAAATAAATTACGATATCCAGAATAAACATATGTGAGCGAAACTGCAGGCCACATCTCAGCAGATATAGGTCAGTGTTGGGAGTAAGTATGTTAATAGAAGAGACAATGCAAACCTTCGAGAAGAAAGCCTATTTCCTCACGGAAAGGCGAACATAGCAAAAACTGAAATATATTTACTTATCTCTTCATTGTCCTAATATTCTTTATTACTAGACACAACCCCTATATATTTTCCCTATGTCCTTTCCCTATTCCCTCTCATATGAACGGCAATTCTGTGACATCGAATTTCGACCACAGGGCGACCTCTAGTATAATTAAACAAACTTAGAGTTTTATTTTTATATTGTCTATTTTCTGTTCTGATAATTGGATTGTCATTCTGCAAATAAACGCATTTACGTGAACAACTTCTACGTTTTATTATGCGCTAAACGCGTATATTTTAATTAATTAATTCTACGTTAAAGTTTTCATTGCTGACTAGATGAACCGGTGGTCTTGTTATCAATTTTCTCCTAATGCACACTCTACAGGGCCTTCCACAATTATTTTTACTAGAAGTCGCCCTGTGGTCGAACCGAATGATTGACCATAAATATTTCGTGGGCTTCGGTCTGATTAAGCGTAACATCTCGCTTGGTCGGAAGATTTTCCTTGAGGCCACCACGCATTTCTCCAGATAGATTACGATGAAGGCATAAAATGTGCTTATATCGAGTGTTCTCTCTACGAAGTTGTCCTCGCGTATTCACTGCACATTCAACGCACGTTCCGTTTCACGCCGTCTGAGACGCTCAGAGGGCTGGTGACAGGATTCCATGAATTTGTGTTTAGCTTTTTACTTATATTGCTTTTATTGCAATGTGGAATATGCACTTTAATATTACTATAATGCACTATGCAGACTTTTAAGTAGTGGATCATTGTAGCATGTAAAGCATACATATTGAATATTGGGGGAAATTGAAAGAGTCTTTATTTATTTATTTATTAGGCATGTCAACAATATGAATACAAAATAGATTAAAACAATTAACATTAGGTCCCAATACAGTATTCACATAAATTAAAGACACGCACAACATGATTACTACAGACGGACCTACGTCATTTGGTCGGAATATGTATTCATATAAGTCGTGATCTGTCGGCTGAATGTGACGTAACCCGTTCAAATTACTTAAATCTACGATATGGGGGGTTATTATGACCTCTTATTCCCAGCCAAGTTCTAGCCAGTCAGCAGTCACGTGACACTAAATGCGTGAAGTTTCCTAATGTCATCAACATGTTTTCAAATCCATTCATAGACAACCAAACTAGGATCAATTCAGTCACAATAATAAGACGTTGTAATACGAAAAAAGAACAAGGTAATTCTTGGCCGTATATTGAATTGCCCGGAACCATACAGGTTTGTAATGGTCATAATAGCCTCCCTGTATCTCTTTCAACTTCTCTGATAGTACGTCTGTACCATGGATAAGGACGAATCCAGGGGAGGTGTCATGGCGGTCATGGGCATAAGCAGGAAAACAGGGGAAATCATTTCGCATATATAGCACCTTATACATAACATGCACTGCAACGGTGCCAACACGTGGTTAATACGCGACCTTTGAATTCCACGCGAGCGAAATCGCGGAAAAGGTAAGAAATATTGGACGTTTTTTGAAAGCCGTTAAAAATACAGGGCATTCTGTTCACCTCGCGCAATATGAGTAATGCACGTTTATAGGAAGCAGTTTATGCGAGATGGCTCATAAAATCCAGTGGACATAAAAAATTACCCCGGGACAGCAGAAGCCATCCATTTCAGTTTACGGTCCAGACGACCCGGCCTTTCAATCAATTCTATGAAAATGTTACTTTTACGAGCAAAATAAAACATTAATGTACCTATTGATCTAAACCGCCAGCTAACCGAGCACCGATTTGGGATAGGGTGAAAAATGTTCGCTGTAATATTTTGGCATTGAACTTTTGCGAATGACAGAATATTCTGTGTAGTGGACCGTTGTAATATAGGAACGTTACTGGTAGATAAAAGTTTAATAGACTTGTTTATCATCAGTCTGTTATGCAGATATTTTGACGCCATTTGGCAAAGCGAGAGGTTCCGCATAAATACGGGAGCGGAAAATTTTGTACCCCTTTTTACGAAACACGCGTAGACGTAAAAGTATAAAATTTCTCCCAGTTATAGTTGTTATGGAGGAGGAGCGTGGAATACGAATATTATTTCAAAATATGCTTTTATATTACATATTTTTAATAAATATGTAAGATAAAATAATGATCATACACGAAATATTCTATTGTTTAAGGTTGACGTCTGTGTTTTTTTTAATAAAATTTAATGGCCTTATAACGAGACCAAATTGAAGCCTGTTATTGATGGATTGATTTAAATATTTCTTATCGAATTTTGACCACAGGGCGACCTCTAGTAAAAGGAAATATCTTTTTTTTATTGCGGGGAAGGCTATGAAAAATCGTTTGTATCATAATCATACGTCCTGCTATTTAAGCTATGATTCTATATAAAAAAAGTACCTTCCTCATCCTCTTGATAATTTTTTTGGCGTACCATTTTAGAGCACCATTTTTGCGTGCTTTTTTACCTGTGAACTGTTTAACGAACTGCTGCCACTAGTATTTCCTGCGATCCGAAAACAAGAAGAATAGAGGGTCCCTTTTATAAAACCAGCAAAGCACTTACAGCTCTTCTGATTTTGCGAGTGAACAAGAGTGACGACAGTTAGTATCTTCCTCCACGATTGTCTATTTTTGCGTCCTACAATTTCTTGATGTGGTACATTTTCTGTTTAATACGCAAGTTTTAGGGCTTAATACCACTTCATGACAAGTTGAGGCTATTCGTAACTAATAAATTTGACAGAATCCCCATATTTGACCTACCAGTATAGGCGTATAAAGGGTGGGTCGTATAGGTCGTGCCCACCCCAGAATGATCTGGACAATACATTTTATGCCGGAAAAATGTATGGTTCCCGCGCGATAAACGAATTTTGGCGCAACGGAGTTGTGGGTGCCATGTAGTTTCTAATATTTTTTTTTGTTACTGGCCAAAGTCAAAGATAGTGCAGATACTTAGTTACTAACCACCCCCCCCCCCCCTCAAAAAATAGATACGCCAATATCTACCAGATAATTTGTGGATAGCCTATCCGTAATTTATACGGAAGTTAAGAAACATGCCCTTATAGGTTTACTCTTAACGATTTTTTTTACTTCAAATATTTTTAATTGCATCGCTCAAAATAAAATTCATAGTTCTAACAAAAGCTTTGAATGAGTACAAAACGCGAAAAAAGGTGGAATAAAACATGACATGAATAGCGAGGAATTTATCATTCGAAGTTCGATCGCCTTTTTCGGGAATCGTTCGGGCAACAGGCGGGCAATTTTTTACTTTTACTACACTCGACACTTGTTGTGTGTGCTGTGCTTGTGTGACCATTGTAGTGTATAAATCATATTACATATTTATAATATAATATCTATGGACGCTTCACACCACGTCAGTCTGGCCCTGTGCTAAGTACCCGAGGGACTTGTGTTACA
>JAOTAV010086597.1:0-11892 GCA_026546445.1 Cyclargus thomasi | reverse complement strand
GCCGGTTCTTCTCGCCGGGTTAGTTCCCGAACCGGTGGTAGGCATCGTAGTCTCGACGTTCAGAAAGTGTACTTAAATTACTTATTTTGAATGAAAAGATTTTGATTTTGATTTTTGTGATCGCAGGTGCTGACGGAGCAGGGTCTGGGCAAGTACTGTGACAAGGAGTTCGTGGAGAGCACCTCCCGGGAGATGCAGGAGGCGCTCGACCTCACGCAGGAGGAGATGGACACGTAATTACTCTAAAAGTCGCCTTATAGTCGAAATTCGACTACAAATATTTAAATCCATCGTGCAGAGGAGCTATAAAAAAATATAATCTATTCTCAATTTAATCACAGACTTCAATTTGGCATAAAGGTCTCGTTGCCAGGCCATTAAATTTAAGTATGATTATCGTGTCATGACAAAATATTGTTGCGTAGCGTTTTATTTATCAAAAATATGCAACATTAAAATATATTTGAAAGTCATATTGGTATTTCACGCTCCTCCTCCTTATCAACTATAACTAGAAGAAATTTCATGCTTTTAAATCTACGCGTCTTTTGTAAAAAGGGATTCAAAATTTTCCGATCACATTTTAACAGATTAGTTGATGAATGGATGGATGGATAGTTCTAAACTCCTTAGATTATATCCTGTAGGGATATTTTTTTAGCTAATGAGTATTGTATGGACAAATAGTAACATAATGTGTTACTATCCATGTAAAACCAAAAGGAGCATAATATATTATGTCATATGTGCTTCCTTTGTCTTTGGAAAAAAAAGACAAATTTTTGGAAATAATCGTCTACAACACAAGCGAAACCGCAGGGACTGCCCGCTGGTAAGAACTGTAGAAAAATTTAAAAACCCTTCGCGGGAAACTAATAAAAGGAGAACATTGTTCCTTGTACTGTATCTATCTCAATATATCTGTATAATATTAAGAGAACCGCTCTGTCTCCTGTGAGTATGCACTAATAGTGTGGGGTGTTTCAGCGCCGCGAACCACATCATTCTGCAGGACCGCAAGATGGCCGAACACCGCAACATCACCGCCGACGTGGTTCGTACTATACTTATATAACATACTCATATCAAATTGGTAACGAGATATTGGTGCATGTCCGTATATATTGGTGCATGTCCGTATATATTGGTGCATGTCCGTATATATTGGTGCATGTCCGTATATATTGTTGTGTGAAAATTTATTTCAAATTATGTGTTGATGCGTGTCAAAACACGATGAAAAACCCTAGTTTTAGTATTACCACTTTTCACAATTTTATAAAAATCACATATTATCGTTCATTTGCTGGGTGCATGTCATAAATACGACGGCCATATCGGGTGGACAATGAAATGTCAAATGGCTGTCAAGTTTCACTACGAAAATAAGTAAAAAAATTTTTTGACAACTATTTCTGCTATTCATTTTTTCATTTTGCGAATAACGACACAGCAGACTTCTAGTAGCTTTTTTCGTATAGATAGATAAAACGTAACTTTTGCTTCTGACAAGTGACAATCTGACATCCGCCAGCCGTAAAAACTTTCTTTTACCGTCACCATGAGCGCTGTGATCGATTCGTGGTTCCCTGCCATATTCTGTGCACCCAGCGTATTATATTTAGTATTGAATAACTTATAACAGTTTTTTCGTTCAAGTGGGTATCGCCTTGTGTGCTGTAGCTAGATAAACCTACTCCTATATCTTAATTATCTTTGCTTCTTTTGTCACATTCATTTCATTGTCTGAAGATTTCAAAATTTTTGGGCCTTTCTTAATAGGTAAGATGAAAGCAGTTGTTACAAAACTTCATTTGATATTGGACCTATTACATAATATATCGGTTTTAAAATATTTTTGGAACCCTATTAATTATTACAAGCAGTTTCAGCAAAACCTGGGACGATATAGTAAAACTTGTAATTTTTTTATACATTTATACATCTAATACTTTTCCGTTCTTCATCAAAAGCTGTTTCACTGTCCACAGCAACACCTGCTGTCTCGCCAGTACCATCCCTTCCACCACCCCCCCATGCAGCCGCCGCGGAAGACATAGCATCCACCAGCTCCTCTTGTGGCCTAACTTCCGTCTAGGCGTTTGACATCGCCTAGGCCAGCCCTACACGTACCGTAGGGGTTGAAGAATTTTCGCTTTGTGTGCTGTTTTCGAGGTGATGTACATGCTATGACATGTTTTTTATGACGTCATGATTATGACATTCAATTATTGTCATGATCAAAATTATAACATGTAAATTTTGTAAGACGTCGTGATAGAGTTTTATGACATTTAGGTTTTTTATGACTTTTAGATTTATGTATGACGTGTCGGTATCGTGCAATAAGAATGCATCCGTCCTTTTGAAGGGGCTAGTCCACTCTCTTAGAACTTTGATTTGCTTAAAATTTTATAATAAAATTATGAATTTAAAACATTTGGTAAAACAATTAAGAAGCTTTTTATAGTCGTCAATAATAAACATTTTTTGTTGAGGTTTGTTGTGAATTTTTTTATATCCACGATGTTTTTTATTTGTCAGACTTAGTCTCTAATTGGAAATAAACATCCAAACCACTCAAACAATGGTTATAAGGGTAAATGTTACGAATAGTGCTTTGGAGGATAATAGAAATGTGTCGAGATTTCTGATGCTTGTGCTATATTTTGTATTGTAGATATTTTGTGAATAAATAGTATTATATTTAAATACAAGCGTTTATCTAAATATTTCTGGACTCAGTTAAGTTTATCACATTTAAAGTTTTCTAAATCAGCTTTACTTAATTTTTAAAAGTATTTTCTTGTTTATTTTAGATGTAAGATTTTAAAAACTTGTATGACATAAACCTTTAAGATTGCATACTTTATTGTATTGAATTAAAACAAAATGGCAATGTGCCTTAACAAATAATTTAATATTACAAAGGCATAACAATTATTATTATTGAAAGAAAAAAACATTTATTAAACTTTTAACGATAATTAAAATGTGCCAAGTAGCATTTCTATAAGTTTAAATGCTTTTTGCTGGTAATGTGTTCTGTACAGCTTGTTCTGTAAATAAATAACTTTTGTATGTAGGTAAGTTTTTGAAAGAGGTAATACTTTTATTCAAAAGGAAATTGTATTTTGAGATTGTTATAGAGCTTTTCTCTGTATTAATATTTTAGACACATTAAAATATTGAAAATGAAAAATTTTAATAAATACATAAATTTTAGTACACTGGTAAAAGTGTTTATATAATTGCTAAGAAATTTCGGAAACTTCATAGCATCTTACTTTTTAATTTTGGATTGTTATATTTGTATTGTATTGTACTTCGTTAGAAGTCTTATAGAGCTTAACGACAGTGTCACTGTACGAGGAGGTCAATCGATACGCAATCAGACTTATCGTAGGTCGACCTGCTCATACTATCCTTTGGAAAATATTGATTCATAACCAAAAACCTATGTAATTTGGTCGGATGTTGTCACAGTTGGTCGTGACTCGTGTCGTCTACCTTAGTCTCTCCTCGCAAGTTGGCTTATAAATCAGGTTTTGTCTATGAATCAAATTTTCTATTGTTATAAAATAAGTCTCTGTACGACATCACGCTTGTCATGCTAAGAAATTACAAAGCATGGATTTAATGTGTTCATACAGAGGCATTTTAAACTTTACAAACTCAATAATAATTTGATTTCCTAGAAATTGTTCTAATAAGTATTTCGAGGTTTGAATGAGTGTCTTACATTATTATACAAAGTATGAGATATTCTAGTCATGCTTATACTGTATATTATATGACAAAGATATATTTTAATGTTGTATTTTGTATGAGGTGTATTAAATCATTGTTATTAAATTGAATAATAAATTAATATTTGTTTTATTTCTCTTAAGTTTTTTTAACTTTTAAAATACGGAGACTTAATAGTATAAAAAAGTTTATTGAAATTTGATCTTTTTTATCAACTTTATAAATTTTCTAATAGCTATTTTTAATTTTTTAATATTCAAAATGTTGTCTTTATCAGTTTTATATTTTTACTTGTCAAGAATTTCTGTGATAGGATCTTTTTTGTGACGTGATTCGAAATGTTATCTTTCGTCGGCTTCGTTATCGATGTTAATGATTTGACAAGGTGAAATGGCATCTGAGTGACAAGCTTTTTCCGTCTCTTTTTCTTTACCTGCATTTGCCTCATCATCATCATCACTGACTGGATTTATTATGATCGAAATTACTGTATCTTTTATGCTTCCAAGTAGGGAGGCAATGCTCATGCCAGCTTCCTCAGCTTTTGGAACATCATACTTGGAACTTTTGTCGAGTTTTGAAGTAAGAATGTTTTCTAATATACCAGATACGTTTGTTGATTTGCACGAAACATCCTCATATGAATTAGAAGGCTTTTTTTTGTCTTCCACGTTAAAATCGTTATCTATATTGAAGTCACACTTTTTTGCTTTTGAACAAGCTGAATCGCAATCTTTGCAGCTTTCGCTGCTGCAAGATTCCTCTTTGAAACCTAAAACTTTAAATCCTTCATCACTAATAAATTTTGCGGTTTCCCTGGTTTTGTTACAGGCGGTGCCAATGAAATCTTGCACTGATGTTTTGAATGTACTTAATGTGGTTGCTGAAGACTCGACAAAATTTTGAAAGCTTGAAATTGAGGAACACTTATTCGGACATGGCTTTGTTTCAGGAGAATTAGGTACATTTTTATGTATGCATGGTGCATTATCTTCGGTTGAATTTGGTTTTCCGCATACGCTGTATTTTGATTTTTCAGTCTCTAGACATTTTAACATGCAATTACTTAATTGCGATTCAGGTAACTTGCAAGGTTCTTTAGAATATTTATTGCAATCATCTGGTGACTTTTCATTACAATGGCTATCGGACTTTTTAGTAGAGCAAGTTGTAGTATCTAATTCATTTTTGCATTGTTTTGGAGTGTCACTTGGATGGGGTGCTGTACATGGTTTTGGACTGTCGCAATCTTTCGGTCTATGACAAGGACTTAAAATATCACTAGTTTCCTGAACGTGACATGGTTTTGGATCATCACAATGTTTCGGCAAGCAAGGTTTTTTGGCGTCTTCTGACTTGGTGTCACTCATTTTTGCGCAATTTATTGTATTTCCGTTATCGTTTGTGACAGTAAGGATAACGACGTCGTTATCATTTCTATACAGGGAGTTAATTACGAAATCATTATTTTCTCGACTATCAAGACTATTTTTCGATGTGATATAAGATATTACGTCTCTACAGTATTTGTATTCATTTAGTAAATGAGTTTCCTCTTTGACTATTGGAATTTTATAATTTCTATTATTCCTGGATTGTATATTATCTAGAGACTTATCATACTCCTTATAAGTTTCTATTATATCGGTATTTCTTTCTGTCTCTTGAATTGTACTCTGCTCAGTGGTTGTATGTAGAATTTCTTCAAGAGGATTAACGTATGTTATTGTTTCGTCATTACGAATAACGCCATCACAATCACTTTTGTAAATTACTAATGATTTTGAATCCATTGTTTTCGAAACAAAACATGTTTTTGGTATTTTTTATTTTATTTTATTAAATTATAAGTGACGTTTATCTGAAATATTGACCGCAGTGATTATATTCTCTTTGGTATTGACAAATGTTTATGGATCTACTACACTTTATAGGTCATATAGGTTTGCTGATGTTGCGCTACTAGCAGAATATTTTTTGGATCCACGTCTTGAATTTATAAGAGATAGGAAAAAAGTTTTAAAAGCAAATTATGGCGAAATAGGTGATGAAATCAAAAACATACTTATAAACTCATTTGCCTTTATTTCGTACTGGTGCATGTCTTATTCTAAGTACAAATAAAATGAAACTATACGAACTGCTATATCACTTACAGGCCCAGAAGCGATCTCTAAATAAATATCAAAATATAAGAAATGAGTAGCGGTGTGGACTTTTCTAGGATACAAAGAAAATATCAACGCAGTAACTAAAGATTGTACTGGCGGCTGGAGTGTAGGCAGGGAACTTTGTAGGTATTAAAAGTTGCATGCCTAGACTCGTGGCTTTTGGTACTACTGTTCTACGCAAGGCCAAACTGCTTCTGAGCATAGCGATGATGCGTTGTCCGCAATATAAAAAAATGTATGACCAAATAGATGAACTAGCTAACCATAGCTAAATCGCAGTAGCTTTGTATAAAACTTCATATTAAATATTAAAATTTTTATGAAATTCCAGTCCAAGTTATTTTAATGCCATTTCCAGAATTAGAAAACTTATTTTTTTTGTATAAATTGAGTCCTCCTAAAATGCACGTCCGACAAAGTAACGCGTTAGCGGCATAACTATGATCATCTTAAAAAATATATGTATTTAAAATATCGGAACGATGTTGCGAACCTTAGCAATGTGGCCTCGCCTTTATTATTCTAATTAACATTATTTGAAATTGTTCTAAATTTTTGAGAAAAACTTAAACAAAATTTCTCAAAATAATTTAAAACATGTTTTTATAACTATCTCTCTGGTCTGACTACTATAAGTTGAACCAAGAAAACACCATCCAAATTCAAAAATTTTGTAGATTATAATTTATTAGCTAAAATCAAATGAGAATACCCGTTGAAAGGAGAAACATTTTCATATTTATTTGTATGGTCTTTTCATACACTTTTATAAAAATATTATTTATTTACATAAATAACACATATCATATCTTACATATAAAACCAAAAGATTAATAACTCATAATCAAGTATCAAAATCATTAAATCCAATTGTAGTGCAATTTTAACCGAAAAGAAAAGACCGCGTCAGAATAATGTTGCTAGTAAAAATAAATTTAAAAAAGGTTCAACTTATAGTAGCCAGACTGTAAAATATATTTTGTTTGCAAATGATTTCTACCACATTAAAGATCATAACAATATAATATGTATATTAATTAATTTTTTAAATAATTCACTCATCTCTACTGATTATATAAACCAAATGATCGAAACTATAAATGTCTAGCTTTTTAGCAAAATTTTTGACATAATAAATAATGCTATTTGAAATTTTTGAAATGAAGGAATTATAATCGTCGTTTTGAAGTCGGTAGATTATAAAAAGCAAAAAAAAAAAAAATATTGGTCTATAATATTATAATAATTCGTGTTTAGCTAATTAAAATCATAGAATATTTTCGGGTAAGCTTTACAATATCGTTGAATTCATATTTTTATTACAGGATTTAAAATGTTAAAATATATTATAATGTACAGCTTCTTATAATTACAAAAAAAAAACTATTATAAAACATGGTTGAAAACAATAATTCATTTTACAAATAATATGTAAGAAAGTGCCTGGAAAAGTCCACCTCTTTGGCGATTACTGCTTCAACTAAAACAATGCTTTAAAGACGTACTGCAAGTCTTTGGCATACCTCTAAACTGTATGTAGTCACTGGTTGCTCATATATACAAAACAAAATGGACGGAAAAGATAAGATTGTACGAACTAAAAATTACAACTTATAACACTACTATAAGCGAACTAGGGCTAATATAAAAAGTAAAAAATGAAACGATAATCTCATTGTAATTTCAAATAAACTACGAATTTATACATCTTTAAAAGCATATTAATTATAACAATATAAAAAATAAATTAACTTAAACGCTCGATATAATTGTGCTTGCGGGCATTTATTCGCTAATCTGAGGTAAAAATAAACTTACATTAATATTTACATTTTGAGATTTACACTTTGGCTCTCAACTTTAAAAATAATGAGTATAACTGTGAAGTCAGCTGCGAAATAAAATGAATTGTCTATAGCTAACTTCATACTGGGGAGTCAGCGCCATTTTGATTTTTTCTTCAAAATTAAACGACGCTATTGGCTGGCGCTCAAACGACGGGGTTATCACCAATCACAAACGTGCTTAGTTCTATTTTTGTGCGCGTTGGCGCTGCCGGTAGCTTGTGGTCTGGGAAGACATGGGGTAGGGAGCTAGTATTCTGAATTGTACACTGTCAATGTCAAACTGATAACTACTGTCACTGTGTCTCTTGTCACTTTTCGTTGTGGCGCGCCTGCTACTGCTCGCACGGCGTTCGCTGATATCTGTAAACAAAATTTTTATTTATGGCAACATTTTTATAATAGCATTAGTTTGAACAATTCCTATACGACAACTAACCGTAGCTCGTGAGTTTTTAGCAGTATTATTTGTCGATACTCGATAGCGACTACTTAATTTTTTAGCAAAGCAATTTTAGTTCGGCAAGTGACCGCTAGGGGCGCTGTTGAATTTTACTATAATAAAAATTGACGTAGTCACTATCGAGTATCGACAAATACTTTTGCTTCAAACTCATGGTAAAGCCACTGCAGTTATACGTAAGCGAAAGTAAGATTAGACTAAACTCTAAACAATTCAAAAAGTGAAGCAGTTATCTTACTCATTTAATAATTTTTGTGCACAGAAACATTTACAGAAAAAAAAATTCACAGTAAGACGGCACACAGTATCTGCTTATTTCTAAAAAGCGGCTCTTCAAGCGGCCCCACGGAGAGAGATAGGATTAGAAAAAAAAATCCACAGCCGAACATATAACCTCCTCGTTTTTGGAAGTCGGTTAATAAAAGATAGTACGCGCACAATAAATATGAATATAATTTATATACATTTAATATAAGCTGAAATATAAAATATAATAACCAAAATTAATAAATACTATATATGTATGTAAAAATGGTATTTAAATGGTTAGGTGTAGCCGGGGAGGTGAGAGTACTATTTTTATAGTAACTAAAAAATAATACAGGCACTTTTTATTTAAGCAGTGGATAGTTAACCTAAAATCGCTACAGCAATTTTAGGTTAAAAAAATGTTTACATAGAACTTTATTGGACGATTTTAGACAACACGGCTTAAAACATTTAGTTAAATGTGACAAAAAATATCGGGGAAGCTTGGTTATAAAAATATGAGGCTTTGTTATTTTTTATCATTACCTTAGATTTTTTATCATTACCTTAAATCATCAGTGGAATAACACCTATCCTAATCTTTCGACGAAATTTTGAGAACCGAACTAACTGAGAATTAGATTTTTATACAATGATAACCAGAGACATATAGAAAGCCTACACTAGCTTAATCTAACGCGCTCTCTTAATACAAAATTTCCCTCTTGGTCTCCCCTACTAGTGTGGTCTCATTTCACCACAACGATGTTCTGTATTCAAGTTTTATTTGTGCGCATAAAAAGGCTATCAGGAATCAAGACCATTTATTCGCAATCGTAAAATTATTTTTTCAAACATAAAATTATTACAAATTGCCATCAGCACATTTTTCTTTCATTTAAAAAAAACTCATGTTTCTTTTTTTCTGTTTCCAAAAGCCTCGAATTTATCTACTATACAAACATTCTCATTCCTACGAATCCAGTAGTTTTTATCGTAATTCTATAAACGAAGTTGTCAATCCCCAGTCTCAAGCGATCAGCCATATTGTATCCCCTAAGTTGGCAACTTTAAAAGCGATAGCAGGGGAATCACTTAAATTTAATGCCCTATAACTTACCCTCCCTAGGGACCCAGCCCTTTGTCTGAGGGACAAGTGTATACGCCCTTTGATTCGAAATTTAAAATTGATACTCGGATCGTATATTGATGGAGTGATCCTGTGAATTTTCTTGTTCACAACACGTAAAGATTTTCAACCCCTTGTGTCTACTTAAATACACGATAGTGGAAAAGTAGAAAAAATTCTGAACAGATTTTGCAAGGATGATCGTAGAAAATATACTTTTCCCTGAAACCGACAGATTTCTGGAATTATGTGCTTGAGCTAACTAAAGGCCCGTTGGACCACATTTTGATAAGTATCGGATAGGTTGTCTGCAACTTATTTAGTACACTTCTTTCATCTCAATATGTCATATAAGTCGTGGATACGCAGGGTACCGCACTTATGCGTAAGTGGTGAAACAGGTATTTCAAATATTGAGTTCTTTTTGACGTTTTTATAAAAATAGTTGGTTATTTTATCAATGGATTAGTTGTGAAAAAATCATTTTATTTCAAATTCAATTTGAACGCAAATGCAAACAAAGCTTTCCACGAAACAAATTTCTTCCAATTCCAAATATAAATTCAAACGAATCAACGGCTTCACACCATCAATAACCATTTAAACCTCCATCACACGTGAAAAAAGTCCCGTAACGAGTGATTCCACCGCACGGTAGATATATCTGCCGGCGTTAAACACGGCCCACCACAACGCATTAGTCTTACACGTTCGCCCATTTACACCGTTTAAAACGAAAGGTTTCGTGTGAACGCATTAAAAAATTATCTTGTTTGTATTATTTTTTTTTTAATATCGTTTATCGAAAGCACGCAGTAAATCCAAATTAACAGCGACGTGCACAGGATTATTACAATGAGTGTACGGCGAGGTACTTAGCCTCAGTATAAAAGACCGGCAGGACAACGTTGTCGGGTTCAATTGTACTAATAAAAATATTTAAATTTTATATTCGTAAAAGCGATTTTTGTATGAGCAAGATTTAAATTCATATGGTAAGTAATGCACTTCTATTCTGCCTGTATGGAGTGCACGCGCTTGCAAGCCAATCAAAATCTATTGCCCTCTTTTATGTGACAATTTATATATATCAGTTAAACCTAAGCTCAGCGATGTCTGTGTCTTGGTTGTGATTAATTTTGTTAAACGTACATTTCTTAATATTTAATATTTCAAGCAGTAGCAATGTCATACAAAAGCCTTATTTAGATTTCCGAATTTCTGGGGAGATAAATTAGAATGTCTCTCCGGAACGCAATCTGTTTCTCTCTGTTGATATTGATGGGGCAACGGTCAAGCGAGCAGACGGGTTACCTGATGGAAAGCATCTGCCGTCGCCCATAGACACTCGTGAAATCCGAAGAGTAGCAAGTGTGCTGCCGGCCTTTATGAGGGAATAGGTAATGAGAATAAGGATAGGGGTTAAAGGAAGATGGGTCACCGGTAAACTCACTCACTGAACGAAAGACAGCACAACGCCGTTTTCCGTGAGGCCGTGGTATCACTCCGGTCGAGCCGGCCCATCCGTGCCGACCGTGGACCCCGCATACTATCCGCAATTTGTTTTTTTAATAATGACCTTGTATTATTTTAGGGTCTTATTTTATAGCAATATTATTTAAAGTAAAATTAATCATATATTTTCTAATTGTAATGTTTTTAATTGACAATTATTGTAACTTTTGTTGGTTATTCATAGTAAATAAATAAATAAAGAAATAAATAAATAAACAAATAAATAAATAAAAAGTTCTGATACGAAAACCTTACAAAACAAACGATACAAAAAGTATTTAAAGGTTTTTATATTTTTTGTTGAATACCAGGCGTTCGAAATTCTAATTATATATTCTGGTAATGTGCGGCCGGGCTTAGTAGTGCAAAAGATAGTTCAGTTTTCCGGGTATGTGCGCACTTGTAAATACACAGTTGTTTCAGCCGTGACGTAGCAGGCGCTGTCCGAGTAGGCAAGGTTCGCTTACACATAGGGCCGCGCGCACCACTAAGTTGAACTTTTTGTATCAGTGTTAATTTAGTGCTTAGTTGCTTACCACTTGGACAGCAGTCCGGTGGCGGCGGAGTGCGTGTAGGGCCCGCCGTAGGGCGAGTACTGAGTGTAGGGCGCCGCGTACGCGTACTCGCTCGCCAGCGTCGCCGTGCCTGCAAACAGATAAACAATTAGTATTTTATTTATTTTATTTTATTGATATATATGGCGCTTGGCTATAACCTTGGCCAGTGTCAAGTAAAGGCGGGAAATCAATTTTCTTGTTCCAATAATTTTTA